>CAUYLG010076861.1:0-24701 GCA_963573385.1 Cacajao melanocephalus
TCCATCTCCACCCCCCGTCACCTACATTAGGTATTTCTCCTAATGTGATCCCTCCCCAACCTCCCCACCACCTGCTATTGCTCCCCTAGCCCCCCACCCTCCAACAGACCCCAGTGTGTAATGTCTACAAAATGTATCTCCAGTGATAAGGAAAAGACTGCCAAGGAAGCTCATCGATGTTCAGGGACTCTGCATTCACAACTGCAGGGAGCACCATTCAGGTGGCCCTGATTCAATCCTCTTGTAATTCCTTATACCTCTTAGAACATTTTGGGTGATCCTCTGTTAGAACAGGCAGATGGAGTTGAGCTGGCTGCAGCCGACGATCAAACTGTTCCGCAAATATTCCTACTTTTTTTCCTCTTTATCTTCCAATTGAGTAACTAGATGCTTTCTGAATTATATGTGTTATTTAAATAACGGATTCAAGAGACAGTTTATAAGCAACTCTTGCTAAGTGCTTTGGGTAAACCTGCTGTCTCACAGAATTGAGCAGGGCAGAAAAAGGCATCTTATGGAATGCCAGTGTTTCAACCAAGTTTAATTTGATACCAAGGGCTGCTTGACAGCACCCATCTGGTTAACACTTAGTGCTCAGACGTATATTACGGTAAATGGCTTAAAACTGGCAACTTCTAGGCATTAGCTCACAATCCTGTTAAGACTCCTGTTAAGCCCTGGGGATAATGCACAGCCTGGTATAATCAAGCAAATTGTAGCAGTTACATCCATCCCAACAAAAATGTTTTAAACTAATTATTCCTAACTTAAATGTTGTCATCCACCAGATTTCTCAGCCTAGTGAAGCTGTTCCCTCCATTTAAAACAGTTGCTTTCTGAAAATTTGTATTTCTTTGGTAAAGAGATATATGGTAGGAAGAAATGATTTGGAATTTAGAAGTGCTCACTGCAGGGTTCTTATTCAGTATTTTTGTCAGTGACTGGGAGTTGCAGTTGAAACTAGGCTGGAAGAGACAACCAATGACAGTGAAAATCCAGAAAATCATCTGTACAAAAGATGACATGGTAAACTGAAGCTGATAAAGCTTTAAATAACAAAGCTGTATGGCACGTGGTGATGTACATGAAAAAAAAAATCAACTACAAACTGGCATGACTTGGTTTGGTAAAAACTTCCTGAGATTTGTAGTTCAGCAGAAGCCAAATTTGTGATAATGCTGCAAATGGAAAGTTCATCTAACCATGTGTAGCAGATTTAATGCCAGTTAGTGTCCAGTTTCTGGAGATAATGGTCCCTTTGCGCAGTGTGTCGGAGATTCTACATCTGGAGTCTTGTGCTGGACTCCATACACTTTAAGAGGAATGCTGCCAGTGTTGGGGTGTGCAGATCGTGCTGACCAGAGGTCTGGAAATTGTGTCCTCTTGGGAGTGTTTTGAAGAATTGGGGCTGTGATGTCCTAGGAAGTTAAGGGAGATAAGCCTGCTATTATAAAACATTTCCCTGGTTGCCAAGCAGAAGAAGGAATAGGCTTGTATTTTTTGATCCCTGAGGACAGACTTCAAATGGCAACAGAGCCTGGGGTGGGGCGTGCATTCTTGTTCGTTCATGGAAGGCAGGCCCTTCCAGTAACCAAATGAGCCAAGCTGTTGACAGGAGGTGGCAAGATTTATGGAGGTGCTTCAGAAAATATTCGGGCTTTCAGCCTAGATGTTGGCTCAGGTCCCCTTCAACAGTAAGATTCTATGGTTTTGTAAAGTAGCTAGCACCCCTGGTTCTTTTCAAAAATTATTTTCTTCAGAGAGATAGAATGGTGGAAGAAACGCGCTCTCTGCTGTGGCACAGATAATAGAAAGTACAATAACTGCTTGTTTCTGATGAGAGCTGAAAATGCTCTGGAAATTTCTCTAATTGTGGCTTTCTTGTTCCTTATTTTCTGCAGATCCTGCCAGGACTGTGGATTCCTTATTCCTTTATTTGATTCGGTGTTTCACTCGAGTGGGCTAAATAACAGTGATTATTATATGCAAAAAAGGTTGCTACAGTTTTTTCCCCAGATATGAAAGCTAAGCCTTGTTTTCCTCTTCTTGGCAGAAATTGTGCTTTTCTTTGGAGGAAATCATAAATCAGGATTGAAAGCAAAAGCTATTTTGACCCAACTCTTTCCCTTTTCTCTATGGAGTAACAATCACTTGGCGAGCATGCAGCACGGCAGAGACAGATGATGAGAATTAAATTCTTTTATCTGTTAAGAAGCTCAGCTTTTCATTGACTCAAATCCTTTTAAGAAATATGGTTTTTTGGGAAAAAGCCCCCATTTTATGTTAATTTTTCTGATCTTATTGACAAATATGTTTATTATTCCTTTAAGGAAGTTGGGCACTATTTTACATAAAATTATAGCTTAAATTATAGCCTTATGATTGAAAGAGACTGCATAAAAAAGCAATTACCTATTTGTCAATGTTAAACTTAGACGCAGTGTTTAGAACTTAAACTGTGAACTTTAAGTTAAATTATGAGTAATGAATACAGAATATTTTGGAATTAGCAGTTAGTCTACTGAATAAAGCTGCTTCCTGAATACATTTATTGCTTTTGAAGTCAAGTATTTTCTCGGCGTAACAACAGGCCAGTTTTGAGTAATCTTGTTGTGGTTGATATTGCTAGTTTCAAAATCTGCTGGAGAAATCAAAGCTCCAGTGTAGATTTCTGACTTCCCACATGCCTAACTGTAAGATTTCTGCCATATAGATGGCTAATATTATTTTCCATAGCCACCTGGGAGTAACAAAGAGCATTAACGTTCGTTACTGCATGTTAATGAAACACGTAGATATTGAAAATAAATATTGTATGACTTGAATCTTTAACAATGTTTCTATTCTTTGCCAATGATAACACTTGTTATCCTAGAGTGAAAAACCAGTTTCGGGCATCACCAAACAGGAGCTATCATGGTAATACCCAGAAAATGTGACGATAGGCTAACTGTTGTGGGCTTAGCTTGCATTGTTAGTTACGCAGGTTTTTTGCAGACATTTGATATGAGGTTGGGCTTACAGGAATTAGGAATTCATGATGGAGCCTCATGTTTATTGCTTCTTGATCCACATTGGGAAAGTTGTCAGTACTGAGGGAACAGGAAATTTCCATTGTGCTTTGCTGCTGGCAGTCTGGATTTGTGTTGTTTTAGAAAAAAAGTTTTCCTGGTGTAAGCTACTTTTAAGTCAACATACCCCTAATATTCATGCGTTGACCAGGAGAGACCGAGTTAGAAGATTATCTCTCAGAATTACTAACAAGTCATCTCACCTGTCTGCTTTAGTTTCAAACAGGTTAATCCTTGGAATTGCTGGGAGCTAATAAATTAGTATATGTAGACCTATACTCTTAAGAGGAGTGATTATTGTACATTTGCTCAAACATATATGTTTGAAGGGAAGGAGAGAGGGGAATTAAGCTTCCTAAAATCTCATTAAAGTCCCCCCTCCCCTTAAAAAAACCTCAAAATCTTGAAATAGGGCTTACTGATATGTCTAAGTGGCTTGGATTTTGCTTAATTTCAAAATCTGAAATTGCATTGAGTCCTCTTATTTGAAAATCCTTTATGACTGGTTTCCATATGTATTTTAGGAAAGAGAAGGGGGTGTCTGCTTTAGAAATCTCTTCACGGCTTGATTTATTTTGAAATTAATGAAGGACAAGGTTTTCTCTCCTTCTGCTGGCCTTTTTTTTTGTATCATACTAAAATTTTTAGGAGTAACATCTTGGTAACAATACTTAACTTTTAATCTGAACAATTAAAAATGTGATGTTTGTTTCCCAGGAACCCAAAAAGTCTATAGAATGATATTTAATATAGATGTTGGCATGGGTACATTTATAACATAAAAGAACTCTGTCTTTTGAACATCAGCTTCTATACTCATGTAATTTTTACCTTCAGGTCAGGTCATGAAGTGTCTCCAGCACTGTCGGCATAGTACATTTTGTCTATTTAAGTGCTAAATGCCTCCCTATAGGGGTTTTCTATGAAAAGTGAGTGATGCAGATTTACTGGGGGCAAACCTGGAATTACTGGAATGTGAACTTTCTTCTTATATTTTCAAGTACTCAGGAAAATTCTCAATCCCTTAGATTGAAATAGATTCTCTAGTTTTGTTTCCTGATAATCTTGGGAGCAGATAACTCGGTTGTCTAAGGGATCCTATTTGAAGCTCTATTCCTTTATTTCCAAGAGTCAGTTCTTTTCTTCAACATAGGCTTTTCATACTCCACATGACTTTGAGTATATGTATAAAGTGTATGTGGTTCTTAGGATTTTTGTAATGCAGTGGGTATATTTGAGTGGAAGGGGACTAGAAATATTTTGGAAAACAATTATTAGGCATTTTATTGTTTACAAATGCTTTATTAGTATGCTCACATATTCTCTTTCTTATGTCTTTTTCTTTTCCCTAAAGACCTTCTGGGTTCTGTTTTGTTTTAAGATTATTTGGTGGTTGAAATCTGTATGATTTTGAATGAACAGGGTTACTTCCAGTAATTAGATCATATAATGAAGATTAAAAGGTACTTATTATCATTTTAGCTCCTGCCCTTCCCACAATGGAAGAAGTACAGAAAGGTGAGACTGTGTAATTACATAGTATTTTACACACACACACACAGACACACACACACACACGATACACTATATAGGTCAGGAAATATCTTACTCCTTTGACAGCATTGGGGAAAATAGTTGATGTATGTATACTTTTCCTTCATACCCCCACCTCCCCATCAACACACACACACACACACACACGCTGCCTAGAGTTGCATAAATTAGAAATTATGTGTATGTTTGATCTTCTGCAAAGTCGAAGCATAAAGGATGCTGTTCAAATGCACTATATAGCCCCAATTTGTAAGTTGTGTTATTGCAAAGCCTTATTAGCATGCACAGCCTAATTAGGTTAAACCTATTTTGCCTAAATTTGCCATTAACCTATTTTTCTGGATGTAAATCATAGCCACACAGTGATTTTCTTCTTCTTTTTATTTATTTATATAGAGACAGAGTCTTGCTCTGTTACCCAGGCTGGAGTGCAGTGGCGTGACCACACTCACTGTAGCCTTGACGTTTGGGGCTCAGATGATCATCCTCTCTCAGCCTCCTAACTATATAATAGCTGGGACTACAGACACGTGCTACCATACCTGGCTAAGCTTTTTATTTTTTATTTTTGTAGAAATGGGGCCTCACCATGTTGCCCAGGCTGGTCTCAAGCTCCCGGCCTCAAGCGATCCTCCTGCCTCAGCCTCCCAAAGTGCTGGGTTTACAGGCATTAGCTACCACACCAGGCCCATCATAGTGATTTTTTAACATCAACGAGTATGTATGACATTCTCATCAGTGCTAAATACTGTTATCAGCTGTATTCACTTAATTCTTTATTTACAAAACTTTTTAACTAGAAGATTTTCTTATGCTTCCTAAAGTTTGAGGAATGTAATGGTTCAAGGGGAAAAAAAGCCAACCCAATCACACAGTACCAAAGCTCTCTGTGATTTTGCAATTGGATCATAAGTATACCTGTGGTATTTGAAAACTTAATTATAGTTATACCTCTTGGCATAATTATAAGCTCCTCTCCTTCCAGACACAAAAATTAAATGGTGAAATTTTTATGTACATACATAGCACCAATGTGGAATAAACCCTGCTATTTCTCTACATGAAAAATAAATGTAATTGGGCTAAGTTGACATTTTCTGGAGAAGACACATAGTCCAGGAGATGCTAAAGCTGTTTCTTTCTCCCCCCAGAAAACAAAACACTATAATTGTCATTTGAATTAGAATGTCCTATGCCAGGGACCAAGGCTTTCTTTAATGATAAAATATGATCTATGTAATGTTCTTCTGTGGAGAGAATTTGTGTTGACAGGTAAATATTACACATGGACAACTTTACTCAAATGTTTTTAAAACGTACACCTGGAAGTTTTGTCGTTGTGTAAAATATATTACTGCTTTTTCATCTTTGAAACGCCGAGGTTTTCCCCTTTGTTCTCAGATAGCAGTCAGTAATCCTGCACTTTAAATTCAAATTATTGGCTGGCTTAGATCCTGACTGAAAAATTGGAGAGGAATAAAGGATCATGGATTTGCCTGAGGAAAGATGAGTTCACAAAAACCTCAGGAATGAATTAAATGCAAAATGAGTCTCTTTCTTTTGGTGGTTTGGATTTGGGGTTCTTTGTAGAAAAACCTCCTGGATTCTATCAGTTTGGATTTTGGAAATTTAATTAGGTGGGACTAGTATTGTCTTTGAGAGAGACTTGTTGAGGACAGACTTAAGAGGAAAAGCTCAGGTACAACACATGATTTACATCCAGTACACGTTGTAAATTATTAGCATATTTTGGCTGTTCCTCAAAGCAGGCCTGGTTGCATCTGTGCTTAGAGGTAGAACTCATAGAGGACAACATTTTGGGTTCTTCCTGTGAACTCAGTACTGTGTGAGTGAGTTACTTACATCAGCACAGCCACATGAGTTGAGTATTATGACTTCTATTTTAAGATGGGTAGATACAGGCTGAGAGGGCTTGGGCACTTTGAAAGGGCACAAAGTCAGGATCTAAATCCAGCCCTCCTGGTCCAGAGGTTTATCCTTGTGATCCTGACTGTTCTACCCCACAGGAGCCGCTGTTAGCTTTATTTCTCTGTACTTGAAAACTAACTTAATATCCTATGTACTAAAACTTTTCTTTTAATAACACGTAAAACTGGAAAACAAAAGTTCATAAATCATCACCTCCCCTGAAGAGATGATTTCTGCTAGATTTTGTGTGTTGTGGAGGAATATTTTTCCTCTAATCTCTTAAGATCCTGTGGGCTTGAGAATTAAAACAACAAAAGACAGAATATCAGCAGAGAAAAGTTTGTAAGAAGCTCGCCAACTGGTTAAAGCCAGAGGCATGTATACCTAACATAGTAGGGTATATGGAGGGGATAGTGAGGAGAGAGAAAAGGCCTCTGGGAGGAACCGCTGGGTTTCTTTGGGGAAGAGGAAGGGGTTTTTAGAGATAAGCAGGTTTGTTCTTGCAATTGTGAGAGGTCTTTTGGTCTTTCTGCCTTCTTGGTGGTCACAAAGCTCCCTGGAGGGGGATTTATGGTAGGTTTACTCTTGGCCTCCTTTCTGGGGGTAAAGGCCACCTGAAGAGGAAAATCATTTTTTTTAAGTTTCTGCTTCTAGTCCGGTAAAGGAAGCTCCAAGAAAGCTGCATTTTGTATCGGTTGACTCTCAAATATCTTTAGCTTAAAATCATCTTTATAACAACTTTGAGGTTCTGAGTGGGTCTCTATAGGTGTTTTGCTCTTCTGTTTTGTATCGTGGATAAAATATGTCATTTTCCTTGCCCTTAGAACCCTCCAACGGTGTCTCTTCTCCCTCAAAAGGAAATCAGTCTTTAAAATGGCACAGAAATCATGCATCCTCTCTCATCTCCAGCTTCTCTGACCTCTCCAGATCATCTCAGCCTTGTTCAGTTTGCTCCGGCCACAGCTGCCTCCTTTCGTTTCTGTAGTTCTCCAAGCACTCCTCTCCTCCTGGACATTTGTACTTGCTCTTCCCTCTGCTTGGGATGCTTTCCCCCAGAGAGCTGCAGAGCGCGCTCATTTCCTTCACAGCCTTCCCTGACTAGTTTATATAAAGTAACAACCCAGGCTGGGGAACACAGTGATGGCTCATCTCTCTAAAAAAATAAAAAATAAAAAGTAGCTGGCTGTGGTAGTGCATGCCTGTAGTCTCAGCTACTTGGGAGGTTGAAGTGGGAGGATCACTTGAACCCAGGAGTCGGAGGATGCAGTGAGCTGTGATTGCCACTGCACTCCAGCCTGGACAACAGAGTGGTACCCTGTCTCAATCAATCAATCAATCAATCAGTTAATCAGTCAACAAAATGAACTGACAAACTTCCTCTCTGAGCTCTCTTTTTTCCAACTCTCCTTTGTTCTTTCCATGATATTGCTGTCTCTTGTGTTTTCACTTGTTTGTTTATTTACTGTTCCTAGGCAGTGGCTTTGTTTTGTTTATTGTTATATCCTCAGCAACTAGATGAGTGTTTGGCACATAGAAGATGTTTCATAAATATTTGTTGAATAAAAGAAAGAAATGAAAATGTGTAAAAGGTACACAGACATGCCTGTGCACACAAAGACATGCACAATGTCATACGTGATACTGTGTAGCCTGCTTTGCATTATATCAAGACTAGTATTACATTGTATGGCTATTTTGTAATTTTTTAAATTATTAAGACTCTTGACAGTGTATATTGTGTTGGTAAAAATTACTGAGATTTCATTGGAGCTACATGACTTCTTAACCTGGGCTTGTCCTGTAAATGTTAGTTGGCTATGATTTCATTTTTTTCTTTATCTTTAATTTACAAAGACAGTTGCTAAGCTGTTAGCCGCTTTAAATATCGATATTCCCTACTCCCATTACTACGAAGTTACTCTTTTTAAAAGTCATAATTGTGCCATGTTTTAGAAATGTCAAAGAAAATGAGCTTTTTAGACTAAAACTGGGTTTAATTCTTATTCTCCCCTTTCCAGCTCTTGTGTTCCTGGGCAAATTATTTGATTTCTGAACCACAATTTTGTTGATTAGTAAGATGGTTATGATAATATTTAGCAGAGTCATTTGCAGGTTTAATTGAAATAATTGATATAAAAGCAGTGCCAGTTCATGGTTATGCCCTGAAAAGTAACTGCCAGGCAGATTAGATATATATCTCAGAATATAAATGGATATTGTGTGCATAACTCTAAAGATGTCTCCCCACACTGCCTGTCTTCTGGTTGCTCAAATGCTAATCTAGGCACTATTGGGAATGAACTTTGCAGATGGAATTAAGGTTACTAATCAGCTGACCTTAGGATGGGGATAGTTTTTTGAATGACCTAAGTGGGCCATATGTAAGTAATTACATTAGCTTTTAAAAGCAGACAACTCAGAGATGAGACAGAAGAGGGAACCAGTGGAGAGACTAGGCACAAAGAGAAAAGACTTACAGGGTAAGAGGAGACTCCACCTGCCATTGCTGACTTTGAAGGGGCCATAAGCCAAGGAATGCAGGTGATCCCTTGAAGTTGAGAACAACCCCCACAGCCAGCAAGGAAATGATGATAAATCCTCGAGTTCCCCTGTCATGGATCCTGGTGGCACTACTGTCTCCTTACTGTCTTTCCCCAGAGCTGCTAGATTGTCAGTCAGGGTGTAACTTTACAGAATTATTCCCTGCATTTAATGTGTCATTGTGCGTGTGTGTGTGTGTGTGTTTATAACATAAAGGGACTTAAGAATGTGCAGACCCCGAAGACTCAGCACTGGGCAAGTCAGCCAGGAACACTTCCCTTTTACATGCATTTGGCCAGTAAGACAATAAGAAGTGACTGAACTTTGAACTTTTGATCTCCTTTCTTCTTCAAAACTTGGGATCATATATACAGTCCTCTGCATATAAGAAGACAGAATGAGTGTACTTTTTATCTCCAAAATCATATGTAAAGATATTTGAAAGGGAGTCAAGTGTGTAGTTTAGAAATAGCCTCCTTAAGCATTCACATAGCTCCTTTCACAAAAATAAAATTCTCTCGGCGCTTTTCATTATGATTTACCAAATGTGGTCTTGTTTTCACTGTTGTCATTGTTGTTTAAAGAAAATTCTTTTCTAGTTGATTTCTGGAAGTTGAATGGCAGGGAGATGAAGGTACCTTAAAGGTAAATTTCTGCATGACTTTTCCCTCTTGGGCTAATTATACATGCTTTCACTTTTCTCCAGCAGTCTCCAAATTCATCTTCCCTCTGGCCTTTGATGTGTGTCTGTCACCTAATATTTCTATGCAGATAATATTTTCAAGTTCCTGCCAGAAGAATTCCAGGGAAAACCTTCTCATCTTGCTTTCTAGGTCTCTCTCGCCTCTCTCCCTCCCTCTTCCTAATCTGCAATTTCTTCTCATGACATCCCCTCTTATTGTCCCAGGCCACCAGCCCCTTTGACTCCCCGTCAAGGCCAGGTGCTGGCCAGTCGCCTCACTGAGGTCCCTGCTAGCCCCCAGAACCCTTTGTCTTCCTGTCTTATGCTGTGACTGCCCTGTGAGTGCTGCTTCCAGGCTGTAGGGTGCTGCTAGGCAAAATGATGAATCACTGCCGTCTCTTCAGCAGACTCATTAATAGACGGCAGCCCTTTGATTCTTCATCTCCTGTTGACTTCCTGACCCATTTCCTTCAATAGCTCTTACAATGTTTTTTACACAGTTTTAAAGTCCCAGTCTGCAGTCTCCACTCAATTCTCTAAGGATGACATCACCACCTTATTTTATTGAGAAGATCTGGGTCAGGAGACACAATTCAAATGTCAACAGGGGCCTTCAGAATTATTGAAATGAAAGGGGTGATAGGCAGGGGCTGTTGTAGACTTGCAGGATGCTGGCTGTGCCCGCGGAGGGGGCAGCACTGATGGGGGTCCTGGGGAAGCTGGGCTTAGTATTGCCCCATCTTCTGTTTTCTCTAGAAAAATCAAGTATCTGGTTTGCTAGGTGAAATCTCTACGTGTTGAAGTCCCAGTTTTGGAAATACTGTGTGGACTAGAACAAAACTGATCTGTCAGCTAGTTGTCTTGATTCTAGGGCGTCTCTTGCTTTTTCACCTCATCATATTTCTCTATATTCATTTGCCAGCATTTCTTTGACTCCGAGGTCACTTCTTTTCCTTCCTGTTTCATGTGTCCAGTTGTTTTCTCTCCACCTTTTATCTGCATAGAAACATTCAAGATGTCCCCTTCCTAAGCACATAGCTAATAACTCCTCCTTCCGTGCTCTTACCTGTGTCCCGGTGTCCCGTCTTTTCTCTGTTCTTTCATACTGAGTTTATAAACAGTGGAGGGGTCTACGTTCAGTGCTCTTACTTCTTCACTCCTTTTAACCCCTACAATCATTTGTCTTCATGACCTCTCTGAAGCTCTCTCATTCTCTGGATCCTGTGATTGTACTAACCCGAATTTTCCTGTCTGAATGCTACTTTGCCCTCTCTTTTCACCAGCTCATCTTGCTATATCCTAAACATATTATTTCTCCATCTTACTCACTTTTCCTTTATAAATAGCCCCATAACGATCCTTAATTGTAAGTTATTTTTCCCACCTGGTTTTCCCTAGTATTTCATCTGCCCATCTCTTGTGACAGCTACCATATTATGTTAAATTACATTATAGGTCATTAATATGCCTCTCCTAATGGATCATGATTTTTTTTCCCGGAAAGAGACTTTGCCTTATTATTAAGTTTTTTTTCTGTCCCTCACAACATGTAGCCCAATGGTAGGTATCAAATACATTTTTTAAATGATAACTTTCACAGTATTAGAAATCAAAACACAAGACCATAGGATATCTCCGACACCACCACCTCCAAGCCCAGCAGATTAGAACTTATGAAGGTTTTTGTGCTACATGCTAGGCTTGGCCCATGACAGTCAAAGAAAAAAAACTTTGCCTCTCACTTAAATGCTTCTTCCACAGAAGATTAGCTCCATGATCGTATTCCAGGACAGCTGACTCCATCTGCTGTTTGCAAAATATGGAAGATATATTATCACATAGCAAGGGTGGGTTTTCTTCAGAAGTACTGTTATAGACAGAAATTGTTAAAAACTCAAGTAAATCAGAAGTCTTTGGGTAAAACCCTATTTAGAGTAGTGCTGTGGGCAGGGGTGAAGAAAAGAAGTAGTTTCTCAAAGTTAAGCTTTAGTTTTGAGGACGAGACTTTAACTTTTAATTATGGATAACAACTACTAAAAATGGATAATAAGACTTTTTGGGGAGTGGGTGAGGGCTTATTGTTTGCCAAGCTCTTTAGGTGAATTACATCACTTAATTCTCACATAGTAAGTGTGGATTATGGAATCTCCATTTTATAGATAAGGATCCTGAAGCAGAGGCAAGTTAAGTCAGCTTGTTTAAGGCCACACAGTCAGCGAGTAGTGGAGCTGGGATTCAGCCAAATCCCAGAGCGCATCCTACTAACTTCTCTGTACCAGAACAGGGAGTTGAGGAGGGAAAGAAAGGATCAGTCTGGAACATCTGTTTCCTACCCCTGTTCCTGGGATCTAAATACTACTTTATAATAAGTCTGTTCCTGCCCCAAAGACAATTTTGTGGCACCTTTGCACATTGTCCTTCAGTTTATCTTCCATAGAGGAAAGCACACTGGCTTTGTTCTGTCTAATCTATATCGATAAAGGGCAGAATATCAATAAGGAAAAATTAACTGATGTGAATTTTAAAGGTGAACTAGAATATGTTAAGTTGTGCCTGCAAGTACAGTTCAGTCCATGGGATACTCTACAGGCCCAGTAACTCAGTTTTTTCAATGAATAACTTGGAAGGAAAAAGAAAAAAGATGAAGAAGGAACCTATAGATTAAAACATTAAAGATCTATCAGCCAACCACAGTGGTGGGTCCTGATGAAACCCTAATTTAAACAGATGGCTTTTAGATACAACTTTAATAAGACAATTGGGAATGTGATCACTGACTAGAAATGTGTGATGCTGGCATAGAAATTCCTCTCCCTAACTATAGGAATTATTGCTAATTTGAGGGATATGATAATAGTCTTACAATTATCTTTTAGACACATGTACTAAAATATTCATGGAAGAAATGGATTTCTTGGATTTGCTGTAAGATAATATGGGAGTGTGGGAGGTGGGAGGATAAATGGAACCAGATTGGCTTAAGTGGTGATTGTTGAAGCTGGTTATGGGTACTTGGCATTTTGTTGTATTAATCTACTGATGTTAGTACATCTTTGACATTTTCCATAATGAAAATTTCTAGAAAAAAAAAACTGGTAAATCCAACTTAAATAATAAATTATTTTAAAACTTAAAATACTTAAGATATTTTAAAGTCTGAAAGGGTTGTTTAGTTCCGGTGAAGTTTAATCCTGGCTCAACATTCAGATCAAGTAGATATTGTCAGGATACTGATTGAAACCCAAGGTAAGTTTATATTCCACATCATTATGGAGACATTCTGGACTTAAAAAACATGTAAGAGATGGGGTCTTGCTATGTTGCCCAGGCTGGCCTCAAACTCCTGGGCTCAAGCAATCCTCCTGCCTTAACCTCCCTCCTGCCTTAACCTCCCAAAAAGTACTGCTGTATTCTTTTTTGTGTTAGTTGACTACTTAAAATCAAGGTTTGCAGAAGAGAATGTTCTTTTTCTAGAACGTCTTGATACGTTAAGTTGTTTAGGATAGTGTGCTTAATTAGAAGAAGTCTCTCCTCCTTCTCCCCACATGTTCCTCCTTACCTCAATTATTCTGGTGCTTATATCTACATTTTTTTTTCCCAAGTAGGTGGGATTGTGGGCTCTCACCACGGTGCCCAGCCAGACTTTTTAATTTTTAAGGGCGCTGGGAAAAGAATAAAATTTGCCTTTAATCTAACTCATATTTTCTCTTAAGAGAAGACATGGCATGGACCCATAGTAGCCTCAAAAAGCCACAGCCCTTGTTGGTGTTGTGAAGAAGAAGGGTCATGGGATCTCATAGGAAAGAGAAGTTTTCATTAACACTGGTCAGAGAGTTAGGCAAATGTAGCCACAGGAGTCTTATAAGTTATTTTTTCATGTTTTCTGGGTCATTAGGGAGATTTTGTTCTTAATCTCAAAAAGTACTGCTGTATTCTTTTTTGTATTAGTTGACTACTTAAAATCAAGGTTTGCGGGAGAGAATGTTCTTTCTCTAGAATGTCTTGATACATTAAGTTGTTTAGGATAGTGTGCTTAATTACTGATTTCTGTAGAAGTTAAGAATGCCAGTGTTACATCTTTCACCAAGCTCATCTCTTTCAGCTTCCAACTGTGTAAGGATGAGGGGTGGAAGTGGAGGGGCCTTGTTTTGCTTTGGAAGCAGATATGATGCCAGGATGTTCTCACATACTGCGGGATTATGGGTGTGGTGGGTCACTTAACAGAGCCGGCTTCCCTAGCCAGCCTTCTCTTTTCATCCTCTCCCGGACTTCTCCCATCTTTTAGACCCTTCCTTCCTAAAATTATTTAATGGCTTTGCTTCGATGACCTGTGTTCTCTCCCAGTGCACTTATCAAAAACCCATCTTGTTGCTAACCCCTTTTAAACAGATGAAGTTCAACCATGCATGAACACAGGGCTCTTTCCTGAACTCTCGGACTTATTTTTCCAACTACATTGTGTATGTATTCACCAAGAGGTTCCTTAGGCTTTTTGAACTCAAATGTGATAAAGATTTAATTATGTCCCCCCCCACCACTTTATTTTATGTCTTCTGAATTCTCTGTTACCATAGAGAAACAAGTCAGAAACCACAGAGTCACAGAGTCATCAGTGATGTCTGCTCCTTCACGCCCCAACGGAATCCCCTAAATGCTTTTCTCAGTTTTCCTCTTCCCTGCATTTTCACTGCTAGTTTATGGCCCTGAAACCATAATTGCATTCCTGCCTCTAAATTCATCCTCTGATGTGGTCTCCAGAATGTTCTTTTTGAAATTCAAATTTGATGTTGATTTTTCTCCCACTTTAAAGCCTTCTGCAGTGGGCTCTGAACCTTTTTCATCAGGATAGTGCTGTCATCAAACTTGTGAGCATCTCCTTCAGTATGTGTCTTTGTAATAAAATATACATCATTGCACTAATATATTAAATATCATAAACACATATAAAATAGAAGTCTCTTATTATCTTTCATATAACAGAAATAGTTAGGATGGCTGACTATGCCTTCTGGTCTGACTGCTGAATGGTTTCCTGCCCACTGGGCCTCTGTCAAGAAGTCTCTCCTCTTTATCCCCCCACATGTTCCTCCTTACCTCAATCATTCTGGTGTGCATATATATATATATATATATATATATATATATATAATTTTTTTTTTCAAAGACAGAGTCTTGCTTTGTTGCCCAGGCTGGAGTGCAATGGCACAATCTTGGCTAACTGCAACCTCTGCCTCCTGGGTTCAAGCAATTCTCCTGCCTCAGCCTCATGAGTAGCTGGGACTACAGGCACCTGCCACCATGCCCAGCTAATTTTTTATATTTTTAGTAGAGACGGGGATTTAGATTGTTTAGATTACACATTTAGATTGTTTCTATTTTTTAATTGTAAATATTATAACATTCTTGTGAAAAGAGTATATATTTTTCTTTGCTCATGTGTCCAGGTTTTCCTTGTAAGCTTAATAATTATAGAATGCTGGGCCAAAGGCTATTATATTTTTAGGGCTTTTGATGAGCATTGTCAATTGCCAATTTACCCACCAAAAAAGCATCTATCAATCTTGTCCACAGTAAAGTGAGAGGGAAAATGGGGGAGGAGATGAACCCACCAATCCATTTTTTATCCTTAAACACACATGATACAGAGATCATGGTTCTAATCGACAATGAAAATGTGCCAATTCCATGTGGGGCATTTTAAGGGAAAGAGGGTTTACAGTTCTTGCTAGGTCAGTAATGATAGAGTTCATAATGGGCCAACCCACTTTTCAGACCTATGACGACCTCACTGGGGTATGTTAGTTCCTGGAGTTCTACTGACATGATACAATGTTATATACCGGTGGACTGAAGTCATTGTTTTTATTCAATCACTATACAAATTTCATATTAGTTCAGAATGCCCTTTCATAATGCTTGTGGGATCTGAGTGGTTTGACTTCATATTTTTTGAGTTATATTTGCAATAACATATCAGTTAATGATTTAGTGGAAGCGCTTGATTTTACGGGATTTCTTGGGTATGGATGCCCAAATTTTGAGAGTGGTGCAGTCATTTCTCCCACGTTTTCAAAAGGGATAGAACATATTTCAGGACATTTATAGAATGCTTTTTTCTCTGAGGACATGGTGACTGACTATAATCAGCAATCTCTGATTTCTACTCTGATGCTACCCTATTGCTTCAAGAAGTATGCAAATAATGGGAACATCTACTCTAAAGTTCTTGCACCAAACCGAATTGAAACCCACTGTATAAAGATATTGTTATGTAATTTTTATGCTATAATTCATAATATTTTCCATATAGTTTTAATACATTATTATATAAATTTTGCATTTCAGTCCATAATATTCTCATATAAAATAAAGTTTTAAAGTATTTGCCACAAAGTAAAATTGATACATAGTTGGTATACCAGGAAGCTGAACCATGTTCTTTCCCTCACCACGCTGCCAGCACAGTCCCATACAGCATGTTACTCTATATATGTTTACTTTTATATAAAACTTTATGGCAGACTTTAATCATTTCAGTCAATTCAGTCAACATTTTCAAAGACTGACAACTTTTGAATTCCACAATTGCTCAGAATCTTTACGTTAGAATCTTACTGTGAAAAATAAAAAATAATTTGACAGTATTGGCAAAGAAAGCAAGCCGTTACTAAACACTTCAAATACGATTGCAAAGCAGCATGTTAATTTAAAAACATGTGGGCCTTGTTTGATGTAATATGTCAATAGACATTACAAATACTAAAATTTTGGAACCTTGAGGGAAATTGACTATATTGACTTTTATTTTGGCATGGAAAATGGGTTCACTGAGGACTTTGGGACATGGGATTATCAGATTATTCAGTCAGCTGGTATTTACAGCACAATGCTTAGTAGTGTGGGAACACAGAAAAAACTGCACATTAAACTCTTTAAAGCATGAGGGATGAATCCCAAGCCCTCATCCATCTTCAGATTTGCAGATATACCATAACATGTAATTTCTTCATCTCTTTAATGTCTATTTATTTTATTGGGTAAGGGCTATGACTTCCTTGTACCACTTGATCTTCACTTTCATTGCTAGCACTGACCGCTGGCTTTTTTCCAACAATCCCACAAAGAAATAAGTTTGAAGTTTGCTTATAAGAGTTACTAGATAGTAAGAAAACAAAGCTGTCTTGGAATACAGATGTTTGTTGGTTGGCTGGGCCCCATGTAACGAACACAGCCCAAGCTTGTGATTTGAATTTGCTTCTCAGCTAAGTGAGCTCTACTTGTCAGGGACTCTTCATCTACAATTTGAAAATGCCAAGGGTCTATTTGAAAGAATCTGTTATTTGAGGAACAATGTCTTATTGAGAAAGCAAAACAGACTTTTGGAATATTTAAACAGTGAACATTAATATGTGATTAAATACCCGAATGAATGGGTGGTAGAAATAGTAATGGGTGTTGGCAATGAGAGAAAAAGAAGACTACGCAGGGACATAATATGAAAAGGCTTCATGATTGGGCAAGATCTAAGAAGCCAAAACCAGATTTGAGCCGTAAATATGGTTTTCAGTGTGTTGCTAGTAGAGGTTTTTATGTTGGTAGTAGACGGAAAATAGGGTTTTTAACGAAGGGTACAGAATGAGTATGGCTTCAGAAACAGACGTAGACATGATATACTGAAGAAAAAGCAGGCCATCCTGAGGCATGATGACCAAAAATAGAAGGAGATAAGATTGGAAAAGCCGGAAAGACAAGATGTGGAGGTCTTTAATGTCAAACTCAAGGCTTTAGACTTTACACTGCAAATACTAAAAACCAGTTGGAGACTAGTGTGATTAAAACGAAGGTTGAAGGCCAGGTGCAGTGAGCCATGCCTGTAATTCCAGCACTTTTGGAGGCTGAGGTGGGAGGACTACTTGAAACCAGGAGTTAGAGGCCAGCCTGAGCTACAAAGTAAGAGCCTATCACTGCAAAAAAATAAAGTAAAAAATTAGTCAAGCTTGCACACTTATATTCCTAACTACTCGAGATACTGAAGCAAGAGGATTGCTGGAGCCCAGGCTTTCCAGGATGTAGTGAGCTGTGATTGTACTGCTGCACTGCAGCCTGGGTGACAAAGTGAGACCCTGCCTCTTAAAAAGAAGAAAAAGAAAAAGCCCAAAACGACAACAAAAAGTTTAAGGCCATCTCTGCACATGAATTGGTGATGAGTAAGTTAGTGCTATATTTTCTCTCTATTTATTTGGAACCATATAAACCTACCTTTCAGTACAAAAGGGCACTGGGTCACATTTAGGTGACACATTTCCTCCCCAAATTCCAGAGAACTTCAGGAAGTGTTGGGGGTGATTCAGCAAGCAGACATCTTCCTGACCATGTGATGGTTGTGGCTGGATAGAGCTCTTTTTGCCAGGCTATGAGAACAATCTTTCCATAATTTCTGTTGACACTTACTCAGTGTTTTCTCAGATGGAAACTTGGTGGGGATAAGACGAGATGAGAATAAACTTGGAAGATTTAAGGTCTCTTTACTAAGTCTTCATCCTGAAGCCTTTCTGAAGGACCTGAACTTCGTAGACAGGCCTTCCTTACCGAGGAAAAAATAGACATTGGTCAGTTAGCGTCTTTGATTACTTATGATAAAAAATAAAAAATATTATATCCATAGGCTTTTATATTCCCAATACCCCAAGATTAGCTTTAACCTTAGAAGGGTCATAAAAGTCTATGGAAGTCCATGTATAGTCTTATTTTAGGTATCTTAACCTAAATTGTGCAGAGGTATGTTTTACTGGATTTACCCAACATAACAGACCTTTTGAGATTATCTTTTATTTTGTATAATTTATAAAATGGAAAGTATAGCATAAAGATTAAGAAATGAGCTCTGGAACCATACTGCCTGGGTTCTGGTCCTGATTTCTCCACTACTTAACAATGGGCAAGTTATTTAACCCCTCTGCCTTGATTTTCTCATTTAGAAGTTGGAAATAATTGACTTCTTTCCTAGGGTTTTGTCAGAATTAAATGAACGAATTTGTTGTTTATTTACTAAGAGTAAAGCGCTTAGAATATTGCCTGGTATGTAAGTTCCCAACAAATACTGCAATTAGTGTATCATAAATGAAAAAATTAAAGCAGTTAAAGGTTAAGTGACTTAGGTAGTTATCTAGCAACATGACTAAACCAGAATTCGCATTTCTTATTTTAAGGCAGTCTACTGAAGTAGCTGGTTTTTTAGACCAGAGGTGAGCAAATGTTTTCTTAAAAGTCCAGCTATAAACATTTTATACTTGTGGGTCTTACGGTCTCTGTTGCCACTACTCAACTGTGTCATTGTGACTTGCAAAAATCAGCCACAGACAAAATGTAAATGTACAGGTGTGGCTGTGTTACCATAAAATTTTATTTACAAAAACAGGTGGCAGACCACATTTGGCCTGCTTATAGACCCTTGCTTTAGACACTTAAGTCCTATCTTAAAGGAGACAATAGATTCCTTTAGTTTTGAAGCGTGAAATATGGCATTACGTATTATGATAAACAGAAACTTTGCTTCCTAATGATTGTTTAACATGTTAGTCTCAGTTATGATGGTCATACTTTAGGATATCGAAGGGATTTAGAAAATAAGCAATAGTGACAAATGTGTTTTCTACCTCAAAGGGATCCGTAGAAACCACTTCTTTAACAGTTGGAGAATTATCTTGGAATTTGAGGCCTGAGGTCTTGGGCAGGATGTTAAGAGTTTGTTTGATTAAATGGGCACAAATATAGACTGGTTTCTTTTTTGCTTCTCTGTGTAAGGGATAGGTTTGTGAGTCAAATAAAAAGCTATTTGTGATTACGCTTGTCATTACACTAAGGGTTTTTCTTCTAGGAATGTTGTTTGCATGGGTTTGGATTTTTTTTTTACATCTTTTCAGTTCGATAATGTGTTCTTGTTTTCAAATTAAAGTTGTCATTGAGCCTTTTTGTGACTGGCTATGTTGGTTAGTTAGTATTTATAGCTTAAGTCTGTTTCAGAGGAAGTGACTAAAGTCTCTTTGCATTTGATCAAAACTGTAGAACAAAGAGCATCTTTGACTTTCTTAAACAAGGCCTATGATGAAAACTCAAAAAATATAATGGTTCATGTTTATAAATGTTTTTGGGTATTCAGTCCTGGTTGGGCCAAATAATTGGAGCTCTGTGCTGAGGGCGGGCTTGAATATGCTCATTGCCTGTTAGTTACCGTGAATTTCTCCGGAGCACATTCAGGCAATGCTTATTTTCTCATAATGCTCTCCCTATTCCCCCTCCCCTGCCTTTTCTCTATTTTACATATTGTTTTGAATTGGATTTCATAGAACATAGGATTTTTTTTCTTCTTTTTAAACTGTTCTATTAATTTTCTCCTTTCTTATTCCTAGCTAAAAGCCCTGACCCAGGTGAAGCGTGTAAACCTTGCACATGGAATTTCAGCAAAGAGGCTGGTGGAAATCCTGGCAGGGCCTGGGAAATGACTGACTTGCAGAAACCCCTGTGTTTTCTTCACTCCCGGAGACCTCTACTTCTCTATCTTGTGAATATCCACAGGTCCCCCCACACCCTAATCTTGTCCTCTTACTGTTGGCCCAGTCCTCATGGAAGTGTAGGTGCCCTTCCTTCTGCTCATGATGCTCCAAGGAAGGAGATGAGGGGGCTGAGCAGGGTAGAAGAGAAGGCCCAGCCCCTGTCTGCTCAGACCCAGGCCAACCTCTGCTCTGAGACTCAAGCTGGGACTTGTATTTTACCATAAAGGCCCTGTGACAGGTGGTGGTTGGATTTCGGTGTTAGATCAGCTGTGTTGTAGACTGGGATTTTCTGCAGTAGCTTTTAATCTAATTATCACTTGGTTACATTGATTGTTTCAGCTCTTTCATAAGCAGCTCAGGGAACCACTTCTCCAACTAAATCTTGGGTCTAAGTATGAAACAGATGAAAGTGAAATCGCTCTGCCCACGGCTGCACATCCACTCACTTCTGTCTCTGCTCTCAGAAGCAACTTAGGGTGGGATTCCTAGGAGCTCACTTGGAAAACTGCTCATTAATAGAACTGTTTACTTTCAGAGCACATGCTAGACTGACTGACTGACTGACTGACTGACTTATTTATTTATCTATTTAGAGACCGAGTCTCACACTGTCGACAAGGCTAAAGTGCAGTGGTGCGATTTCGGCTCACTGCAACCTCTGCCCCCTGGTTCAAGCAATTCTCCTGCCTCAGCCTCCTGAGTAGCTGGGATTGCAGGTGCACCACCACACCCAGCTAAATTTTGTATTTTTAGTAGAGATGCAGTTTCACCATGTTGGTCTGGCTGGTCTTGAACTGCTGACCTCGTGATCCACCCGTCTTGGTCTCTCAAAGTGCTGGGATTACAGGCGTGAGCCACTGCGCCTGGCCTCATCCTAATCTTAAAATTGAGCTTGCCTATGTATATATCCAAAATTGCTTAAAATTTGCTGGGATTGGTGTGTATTTATGAGCCATATATGAAGCCAGTTGTAGGAGAAAACAAATTGGACAGATGTTTACCTGATGTGATTTGATGGGGTATTGAGAAATTCCATGATGACAATGCACACCCCATTCATTCCTGAAATTCCACAGTCAGTAATGCATTTTATTTCCCTGTTAAGCACTTGCCTTTCCTTTTCTTTCTTTTTTTTTTTTTTGTGAGACATCTGAAAGATTTATTAAAGCCAGGCAGCAAGAAGAGTAGACAAGGATTTTTCTATCTACAATCATCAAGAAGAAGCTGAATCTTCTTCTTGAGTGTATCAGCTGCATCTATCTTGGATGGTCTTCTGACCAGTTACTACTGTCCAAGGAAAGAGGCCATGGGATCATCTGGTCTCTGAGGTTTCATTCTATAGGCCTCCATTTCCTCTTCAGTAGGTTCCTGAGTTTCATATACGCTATTCTAAGCCCACTTCCTCTCACCAATCTGCATGGTCTCCTTGACATGAAGAAGGCGGGCCTCCTCTGCATTCAGTGCCTTTTTCAATTTTTCATGCTTCTTTTCTTCATCATCACTATCTGAACAGCTCTTTCGATGCTGCTTCTTTTTCTTTTTCTTCTTCTTATTTTCTTCTTTTAGTTTTTCTTGATGCAACTCCATGAGAGTTTGAGGTCTTTTCACAGATTCTTCCCCAGTTACATCATTTATAATACAGTCCTCAGAATTAGCAATCTCCTTTCCAGCTTCTCCAGTACAATAGGAATACTTGAAAAAAGAGTGACAGCATTTGTATCTCCATCGGCCTTCTTTCCAGTACGATCCCCAGGTGTGTGTGTGATTGTGGATCTTCACATCCTCCTCATGCTTAGAGCAGGCAACAGCCCGCTCCTGTCCTTTGACGACTGTCTCATGTCTTGAGTACTCCACAGAGTCTTCAGTCTGGGCTAAAAGCAATTCAGCTGGAGGGGCATCCAAGTGTTCTTGGCCACCATACTTTTCCAGGATGCTTTCTTTCTGCTGTTCTTTGAAATCTTCTTTTTTGACTTTGAAGGACTTATACAACAGCTCTAGCTTTGTAGGATCTGCCTGTAGATGCACTTCAGATCCCTTGTCATAGGCTTTCCACGCAAACAACTGTGTCTGAGCCATTGAAATGGTATCTCCTGTGTACCTAACAAAGTTATTTCCAGCATAACTCACTTCATTTGGGTTCCTTCCTGCATTAGCATAAGGATTCTCTCTCATTGCTCTAGTTTTTGGATCATAGTAGGCAGAATTTGGATCTAAATTCCTCAAATATTTTGCAATATCTTCTCGAATCCTGAGATTCCGGACAGTAATTCGTCTCTTGGAGTCAAAATTCTGTCCAGGCATGTCAATATCATCTGCATATTTATCTTCATCCCCATCTTCACTTTTATGATCTTTTTCTGTCTGAGAATTTGGTTCCTCTTCTCCCCACTGGTGTTTTGGAGTATTAGCCTGTTCCACTAATTTTCCTGAGGCTAATTCCTCTTGGAGTTTCTGGGCTTTCAATGTTCGTTTTGCCAGATCAACTTTGGCATACTCTTCAAAAATTTTCATGTGCTCTTCTGGATTGTAACCATTCCACCAATCCCTCTTCCCATCACAGTCAAACAACAGTTGAGGCTGGACATGTTCATTTGGAGCTATATTAGTACCTGCAAATTTGGCTCCAACTCGCCTAGGTCTCTCAAAGCAGTCTTTCTTTTTGTGTGTCATAGCCCCACAACTTTCACATGCTCCTTTGCGGTACTTAGTAATTATGGAATTCTCTTTTACACCCCTCTTGTACCATTCCCCAGATGAGCTGAACTGCTTTTGTTTCTCTGGTTGTGGTCTCTGGTATTTTAAAGTAGGTCTTTTTGAAGGATCAATATACCATGGCACTGAAGAAATATACTGAGGAATATGGGGGTTGATGTCTTTTCCTTCTTCATCAACTTCTGCAGGAGCATTGCCCAATTTTCGCTGTTCTTCTAGCTCCTTCTTCTTTCTCCAGTCCTCTCTGGTCATCTTCTTTGGTTCTTCCAAACTCATTTCTTTGGACCCCTATAGGGGTGCAGCATTAACTGCATCTACAGCTGTGGCTGACATGGTTACCTGACCTCCTCCAGTCCCACAGAAGCTGACCCCAAGTCCATCTGAGAGAAGCTCGGGTAGCACTTGCCTTTTCTGAAGCTTTTTTTTTTTTTTAAATAAAAATGTCCTCATGAAAGATATCTGTTAAGTTGTTGCAACCTTGGAGCTGATCCTTTCGCTTCCCTACTTGGTTAAAAATCTTGGATTCATGAATTTTCAAAAGGACAGATAGAGGAAGGAAACAGCCACATCCACACATCATAATTTTGTGTAGGACTGGCCTTGACTATGTATGCATTTGTGAAACATGTGGGAATATCTCTTGTATTTAACTTGGAGACATCTTGGTTTCTCCTTTGGATGGAGGTAGTTCTGAGGCATTTGAAGAGAGGGCTTCTCAAAAGGAACTTTTATTGTTCTTACATATTCTTTTAGTATAAAAATATATTTTATTTTATTATTTTATCTTGGTGAGGATGTATGTGCCCATATGTACTAATGGGGATTTCCCCCTAAGTAGTAGTTGTTTAAAAGAGATAAGAGAATCAGAAGCACAAGTCTGAAGAGCAGTGTATGTATTTCTACATATTGTCTACAACTTGTTCCTGTTGGACAACAAAATAATTGTGGGTATTTCCTATTTTTTTTTTACCTTAATGACAAAATATTGTAAAACTATGGTTCATTCATTTACTCAACAAACATTCATAGAGTACTTACCATGTGCTACTACTACTTTGTGCTATAAAAATTAATGAAGGTGGTTTCAGCATAAAAATCAGTCATCAGGCAGTATTTGAGGTTGTCCAGTAACTGAGGAAGGAAGGGAGAGAAGGGTGGAGTGCTGGATGGGGAAGAAGGAAGAAGGAGGATAGGTGAGAAAGGATGGGTGGAAGGAAGTCCTTAGCACATGTTGTTTTTAATTACACTCATGTTATCTAGTTTGATGTTCTTTATATAATCAGCCATTTGTCGCTTTTTTTTTCTGGTGTGCTATAATTTGAAATCAATTTTAACTTGTAGTTTTTGTATTTGTTTCTTTTCAGTATCAAAGAACTTGTGGATCAGTTTGCTAAGTACATCCAAGACTTGAAGAACTGAAAAAAAAGAAATCAGTATTAAACCTGCTTTTTAAAAATGTAAGTGAACTCACTTCTGGCCATGGTTCATTTCAGTCCTCTTTAAAGCCTGCAGTTACCCCTCAGTGTGTGTGAATTTTTTTCCAGCAGTAAAGTTGCTTGACTCTAGTGAGTCTACTTATTAAGTTTAGGAGTGTTTGTATCCACTCCCCCATTTAAAATTTGTAAATTCTAAGAGTAGTATGACTAACATAGGTGGCTG
>CAUYLG010076862.1:0-55791 GCA_963573385.1 Cacajao melanocephalus
TCTGTGTGATTTCCCGTGCAGCGACCCACTGATATTCGTGGCGCTTTTTTGCCTGGGAATCTCCTGGCCTGGCTCCCTGTTTCAGACCCCTTTTTAATCAGATGAATGGGTGATTCTGCCTTCCCAAAGCTCCACTTGCCAGCTAGAAGGGAGACCCAGACTAGTGTATTTTGTATGGAGAACCGCCGTGCTGGGGTGCCGGCAAAACAGCCGCGCCAGCCAAAAGAGCCGTGCTGGTGACCTGTAGGACTCCTCTGCCTGGGAATCTCCTATTCTGTGGGCAATAAAAATCCATCTGGAAATGTGGCATCCACTCACTCTCTGCGCTTTCACTGAGAGCTGCAATCCTGAGCTGTTCCTAATCGGCCATCTTTCCAGATATCTCTTTAATATACTCATTTCCTTTCTTTTGGGCATATACTCAGCAGTGGGATTGCTGGATCATATGGTAGCTCTATTTTTAGCTTCCTGAGGAACCTCCAAACTGTTCTCCAGAGTTCTCCAGAGTGATTTTACTAAATTACATTCTCACCAACAGTGTAAAAGTGTTCTCTTTTCTCCACAACCTCACCAGCAATTGTTTTGCCTGTCTTTTTTTGATATAAGCCATTTTAAATGGGGTTAGATGCTGTCTTATTGTAGTTTTTTAATTTGCATTTCCCTGATGATGCAAGATGTTGAGCATCTCTTCATATGTCTGCTTGCCATTTGTATGTCTTCTTTTGAGAAATATCTATTCAGATCTTTTGCCCATTTTTTGATTAGATTGTCAGGTTTTTTCCCCACAGAATTGTTTGAGCTCCTTATATATCCTGTTTATCAATCCCTTGACAGATAAATAGTTTGCAAATATTTTCTCCCATTTTGTGGGTTGTCTCTTTATTTTGTTGATTGTATCCTTTGCTGTGCAGATTTTCAACTTGATATAATCCCATTTGTCCATTTTTGCTTTGGTTGTCTGTGCTTGTCAGGTATTGCTCAAGAAATTTTTTCCCCAGAACAGTGTCCTGGAGACTTTCCCTAATGTTTTGTTGTAGTAGTTTCATAGTTTGAGGTCTCATATTTAAGTTTTTAATTTATTTTAATTTGAATTTTGTATATGTGGGAAATAGAGGTATAGTTTCATCCTTTTGCACATGGACATCCAATTTCCCCAGCACCATTTATTGAAGAGACTGTCTTTTCTCCAATGTATTCTTGGCACCTTTGTCAAAAATGAGCTCTCTGTAGGTATGTGGATTTGCTTCTGGGTTCTTAATTCTGTTGCATTGGTCTATGTGTCTATTTTTATGCCAGTAACATACAGTTTTGGTTACTATAGCTCTATAGTATAATGTCAACTCAGGTAATATGGTTCCTCCAGTTTTGTTGTTTTTGCTTAGGATAGCTTTGGCTGTTCTGTTTTGTGTGTGTGTGTGTGTGTGGTTTCATGCAATTTTTAGATTTTTTTTCTATTTCTGTGAAAAATGCACTTAGTATTTTGATAGGAATTGCATTGAATCTGTAAATTGCTTTGGGTAGTATGGACATGTTAACAATATTGATTCTCCTAATCTATGACTTTTTTTTTTACTGTTAGTCTGTTTTCATAATCCATGGACATAAAATAGTTTATGTCCATATAACTAAGAACATGGGGTACTTAACTTTATGTTCCTGAGTTGTTTGACTTGAAATCATGGCCTCCAGTTGCACCCAAGTTGCTGCAAAAGACATGATTGCATGGCTGAATAGTATTCCACATTTTCCTTATCTAGTCAAGGACATTTAGGTTGATTCCATATCTTTGCTATTGTGAACAGTACTGAAGTAAGCATATGAGTGCATGTATTTTTCTGAATAGTACTGTGACAAACACATGAGCATATTCATCTTTTTGATATAATGACTTCTTTTCCTTTGGGTAGATACCCAGTAGTGTGATTGCTAGATTGAATGGTAGTTCTATTTTTAGTTCTTTAATAAACTTCCATACTGTTTTTTTCCATAAAGTTTGCACTAATTTACATTCTTACCAACAGTATATAAACACCTCCTTTTCTTCACATCATTGCCAACATTGGCTATTTTTAAATTTTTTAATAATAGCCATTCTGACTGGTGTACCATGATATCTCATTGTGGTTTTAATTTGCATTTCCCTGATGATTAGTGATGTTGAGTATTTTTTCACTTTTGTTGACCATTTGTATGACTTGTTTTGAAAATGTCTGTTCATATCCTTCACCTACTTTTTAATTGAGGTTTTTTTTTTTTTTTGTTTTAGAGTTTTCGAATCACTTTAATCTTCTTTCTCTCATTTCTATTCTATGGACTCCCTCACCTTTCTAACCATTGGTAAACTCAAGAGAAATGATGCCTGAAATAGTATATAATTCTCAATTTGCCAGGGAAACATTCAGTAAAGGATTTCAAAATCTCCAGAGAACCAGATTCCAAAGGAGTAGTAGCATGCAATAGTATGTAGCACTGTGGACTTTGCTGCACAGGAGTGCACACTCCATAGGATTTATAGAGCTGTTTAGAGAGATCGAATGTCCCACTACTTATGGCAAAGGGAAACTTGAAAGATGCCATGCCGCTTTCCAGAATCAGTGATGTGCAGGCAAATCATACTGAGTATGGTAAAGAGCCACCAGAAGGGATTGGAAAGACCTGGCTGCCTACAAGCCATTAATCCCCTCCCAGGTACAAACATGAAATTTTCAGAGGAAGAGAACACATCTCACCTATTTTCCAATCTAGTAAGGCTGACATTCCCAGCTGCATGAGTCAATGATCAAGATAGAACTCTCTCCAACACTTCAAATTGCCATTACATAACTTGGCCCTAGGAAAGAGAGTTCCACATTGATATAGTACCCCTCATGGGCTGGGTGTGGTGGTTCATGCCTGTAATCCTGGCACATTGGGAGGCTGAGGCGGCCAAATTACCTGAAGTTAAGAGTTTGAGACCAGCCTGGCCAACATGGTGAATTCCTGTCTCTACTAAAAAAACAAAAATTATCTGGGCATGGTGGTTCACACCTGTAATGCCAGCTACTCGGGAGGCTGAGGCAGGAGAATTGCTTAAACCAGGGAGGCAGAGGTTGCAGTGAGCCAAGATCGCACCACTGCACTCTAGCCTGGGAAACAAAGTGAGACTCTGTCTCAACAACAGCAACAACAAACTTAGAAAAAATTAAATACCCTCCTGAAGTTTAGAAACTGCTTACAACTATAACTATCTGGTCTTGCCTTCAGTATCATAGCTTTTTGCATTGCTAACACAAATCTGCTTCAACTGTGAAAATCATTAACTCCTGGAGCACCACCACAGCCAAAGTCAACAGCTGTTTTTTCAATGCTACTGTTTGCAGCAAGGCCCCAGCATTTTCTTGAGCTATCTTTGGCTTTGTGCCTACTATGAAACCCTGTGACCCTGACATCCTAGTCCATGGTATCAGTAGCATTAGCTATGGATCTGACAATCTGCACTATCTTCAATTTTTTTTTAATTTTTAATTTTTCTGGGTACATAATAGGTACATGTATTTATGGTGTACACAAGATGTTTTCATATAGGCATGCAATGCATATGCATAATAAACTGTTCATAGAAAATGGGGTAGCCATCCCCTAAAGCATTTATCATTTGTGTTACAAAAAATCCATTTATACTCTTAGTTGTTTAAAAATATGCAATGAAAGTATTTTGACTATACACACCCTGTTGCATTATCAAATACTAGGTCTTATTCATTTTAAATAGTCTTTTTTGGGCCTATTAATCATCCCCACCTCCTCTTATTCCCCTACTATCCTTCCTACCCTCTAGGAACCATCCTTGTACTTTCTATGTCTATGAGTTCAATTGATTCAATTTTTAAATATCACCAATAAGTGATAAAAAGTGATGTTTGTGTTTCTGTGTCTGGCTTATTTCATTTAGCATAATAAACTTTATTTCCGTCCAGGCAAATGACAGGATCTCATTTTTTTTTATGGCTGAATTGTACTCCATTGAGTATAAGTACATTTTCTTTAGCCATTCATTTGTTGGACACTTAGCTTGCTTCCAAATCATAGCTATTGTCAACAGTGCTGCAACAAATGTAGGAATGCATATATCTCTTTGATATACTCACTTCCTTTCTTTTGGGTATATACTCAGCAGTGGAATTGCTGGATCATATGGTAGCTCTATTTTTAGTTTTCTAAGGAAACTTCAAACTGTTCTCCATAGTGGTTGTACTAATTTACATTCCCACCAACAGTATCAAGGGTTCTCTTTCTCCACATCCTCACCCACATTTGTTATTGCCTGTCTTTTGGATATAAGCCATATTAACTGGAGTGAGATAATATCTCATATTAGTTTTGATTTGCATTTCTCTGATGATCAATAATGTAGAGCATCTCTTCATATGCCTGTTTGCCATTTGTATGTCTTCTTTTGAGAAATGTCTATTCAGATGTTTTTGCCTATTTTTAAATTGAATTTTTAGCTTTTTTCCCTGTATTACTCCATACATACCCTACGTATTAATCTCTTGTCAGATGGGTATTTGCAAATATTTTCTCCTATCCCATGGGTTGTCTCTTCACTTTGTTAATTTTTTTTTTTTTCTGTGCAGAAGCTTTTTAACTTGATGTGATCCCATTTGTCAATTTTTGCTTTGGTTACCTGAGCTTGTGGGGCTTGATTCAAGAAATTTTTGTCAACAACAATGTCCTAGAGTGTTTCTTCAAAGTTTTCTTGTTGTAGCTTCATAGTTTGAGGCATTAGATTTAAGTCTTTAATCCATTTTGGTTTGATTTTTGAATACGGCAAGAGAAAGGGTTCAGTTTTATTCTTCTGCGTATGTGTATTCGCTTTTCCCAATACCACTTATTGAAAAGACAGTGTATGTTCTTTGCACCTTTAACAAAAATAAGTGCACTTTGGTGTGTGGATTTGTTTCTGGGTTCTCAATTCTGTTCCACTGGTCTGTGTCTGGTTTTTTTGCAAGTACGGTAGTGTGTTGTTTACTGTTGCTTTGTGGTATATTTTGAAGTCAGGTAATGTGATACCTCCAGTTTTCTTCTTTTTGCTCAGAATAGCTTTGGGTATGTGTCTTTTGTGGTTCCATATAAATTTTAGGATTGTTTTTTCTATTCTGTTAAGAATATCATTGGTATTTTGATAGGAATTGCATGGAATCTGTAGATTGTTTTGTGTAGAATCCACCTTTTAACAATATTGATTCTTTCAATCTATGAACATAAAATATATTCCCATTTTTAGGTGTTTGCTTCAATTTTTTTCAGCAGTATTTTATACCTTTCATTGTAGAGATCTTTCACTTTATAAAGTTAATTTTTAGGTATTTGATTTTATTTGTGGTTGCTGTAAATGGGATTACATTCTTGATTTATTTTTGGATCATTCCCTGTTTGGATATAGAAATGCTACTAATTTTTGTATGTTGATTTTGTATCCTGCAACTTAATACATTTGTTTATCAGTTCTCATAGTTTTTTTTGGTGTAGGCTTTAGATTTTTCTAAATAGAAAATCATATCTCATGCAAACAAAATTAGTTTTACTTGTTCATTTCCCATTTGGATGCCCTTTACTTCATTTTTTTTTTTTTTTTTACTGTTTTTGAGTTAAATCTGCTTGCTGTTCTATAGCCTTCTTGTACTTGCATATTGATATATTTCTCTAGCTTTGGGAAGTTTTCTGTTGTTATTTCTTTGAATAAAGTTTCTACCCCCCATCTCTTTCTCTACCTCCTCTTTAAGGCCAATAACTCTTAGATTTGCACTTTTTAGGTCATTTTCTAGATCCTGTAGACATGCTTCATTTCTTTTCTTTTGTCTCCTCTGAGTGTGGTTTTTCAAATAGCCTGTCTTTAAGGTTACTAATTGAGCTTAAAGTCTTCTGCTTGGTCAATTTTGCTACAAAAGAGTTTGATATATTCTTTAGTATGCTGATTGCATTTTTCAGCTCCAAGATTTCTCTTTAGTTCTTATTGATTATTTCAATCTTTTTGTTAAATTATTCTGATAGAATTCTGAATTTCTTCTCTTTGTTTTCTTGAATTTTTTGAGCTTTTTCAGAACAACTATTTTTAATACTCTGTCTGAAAGGTTGCATATCTCTGTTTCTCCAGAATTGTTCCCTGGTACCTTATTTAGTTAATTTGGTGAAGTCATGTTTTCTTGGACAGTCATGATACTTGTAGATGTTCATCTATATCTGGCATTGAAGAATCAGGTATTTATTGTAGTCTTCTTGGTCTGGTCTTGTTTGTATCTCTTCTTCTTGGGAAGGCTTTCTAGATATTTGAAAGGACTTTGGTGTTGTGATCTAAACTTACCTGTTTTACAGGAACCTCCAAGCCTAGTACTGTGGTTCTTGCAGACTTGTATAGGTACTGCCTGAATGGCCTTGGACAACATTTGGGAGAATTCTCTTCATTACCAGACAGAAATTCATGTTCTCTTCTTTTATTTTCCCCTAAATAAAGAGAGTTTCTCTCTGTTCTGAGCTCCCTAGAGCTGACGGGAAATGACATGAACATCCTTGAGGCCCCTATCACTAGGACTTCTCTGAGTCAGGCCTAAAACCAATGAAGCACTGAGTCTCACCCAAGTCCTGCTGTAACCACTCCCTTCAGAGACTAGAGTCAAAAACTTTATAAATGTACCTGTTTTGCTATTTTACCGCAGGTGAAGTGGCACTCAAACCACAAGATGCAGACCCTCCCACTCTTCCCTCCCCTTGTCAAAGACAGAGTAGCCTCACCCCATGGCCATTGTCACCACAGTCCCAGGGGTAGTATTGCCAAGCTACCTCTGTTGTTCTCCTAAGCCCCAGGAGCTCTTCTGTCAGCTTGTGGTGAATGCTGCTTGGCCTTGAACTCACATTTCAGAGCAGTGGGCTCTTCTGTGGCCCAGACCTAGTCCAGAAATGCTGTCCAAGACCTAAGCCCTGGAATTGGGTACTGTAAAAACTGGCTGAGCTGGTACCTAAAGTCAAAAACAAAGTTTCTTTTAATTTTTCCTCTACTTTTCTCAATCAAAAGGAGTCTCACCTTGTAGCCACCAAAGCTGGGAATGTGCTGAGTCTTACCTGAAACCAGCAAGTCTGAGAGTTTCACCGAAGGTCCTCGTCTCTATCTAGGGCTGTTTTGAATGCTCTATGCATGGCTGGGTGTCAGCTGAGTTTGGTCTGGTTTTATTTTCTGCTATAATAGGGCACCACTGAGTCCCATACTTCACAACTGCTGCACTTTCTCTCTCCACAGTGCACAGAAATACTCTCTGTACCATATTGCCAATGTCTAGGGATGGGGGAGGAGTGACTCTGGCCATTAAAGACTGTTTTTCCTACCTCTTCAGTGTCTCTTTTAGTGATATAAAGTTAAAATTAGACTTTGTGAGTGCTTATTTTTAGTTCTAATGATGATGCTTTTTTGTGTAGATAGCTTTTAAATTGGTGTGCTTGTAGGAGGGATAATCAGTGGAACCTTCAATTTGCCATGTTGTTCCTCCTCTCCTGTTTTGTTGTTGAATTTTTTTTAGTTCCTTGTAAATCCTGAATAGTATTCCTTTCAGTTGCATAGTTTGCAAATATTTTCTCCCATTTTGCAGGTGGTCTGTACAGTGAGTTGATTATTTCATGTGCTATGTAGAAGCTTTTTGGTTTAATTAAGTCTCATTTTTCTTATTTTGTTTTCATTGTTTCTGCTTTTGAGCACTTTGTCATGAATTATTTGCCTAGACCAATGTCAAGAGGAGTTTCATCTAGCTTTTTTCTAGTATTTTTACAATTTCTACTATTACATTTGATTATTTCATCCATCTTGAGTTGATTTTTGTATATGGTGAGAGATAGAGATCTAGTTTTGTTCTTATGCATATGGTAATCTTTCTATATATTTTTAAAATTTGAGACTATGTCTTGCTGTCACCCAGACTGGAGTGCAGTGGCACAATCTCAGCTCACTGCAACCTCCACCTCCCGGGTTCAAGTGATTCTCATGTCTCAGTCTCCCAAATAGTTGGAATTACAGTCACGTGGCACCATGCCCAGCTAAATTTTTTGTATTTTTAGTAGAGACAGGGTTTCACCATGTTAGCCAGGCTGGTCTCAAACTCCTGACCTCAGGTGATCCACCTGCCTCAGCCTCCCAACATGCTGGGTTTACTGGCATGAGCCACCGTGTCTGGAATTGGTATATATATATATATATATATATATATATATATATATATATATTTTTTTTTTTTTTTTGGTATTTTTAGTAGAGACAGGATTTTGCCATGTTGGTCAGGCTGGTCGCAAACCTCTGACATTGGGTGATCTGCTCACTTCAGCATTTGATTAAATGCTTTCTTGGCATTAACTAGAAGGATAATATAGTGTTTGTCTTCCATTCTGTTTATAAAATGTATCACATTGTTTATTTTCATATCTTTAAACCATCTTTGCATCACATAGATAAATCCCATTTGCCCACGGTGGATGATTTTTTAAATATATTTTTGAATTTGGTCTGCTAGTATTTTGTTTAGGATCTTTTTCGTCAGTGTTCATCATAGATATTTGCCTGTAGTTTCCTTTTTTGATGTGTCTTTGTCTAGTTTTGGTATCAGAGTTACACTGGTCTTGTAGAATGAGTTTGAAAGTATTACCCCCTCCTCTATTCTTCAGAGTAGTTTTACTAGCATTGGTATCCATTCTTTTTTAAATGTTTGCTAGAATTCAGCAGTAAAGCCACCAGGTCCTTGATCTTTCTTTACTAGGAAACTTTTCATTATGGCTTTAATCTCTTTTTATTGGTCAGTTTATGGTTTGGATTTCCTCATGGTTTAATTTTGGTAGATTGCATGTGTCTGGGATTATTTTTTCTAGATTTTCCAGTTTATTAATATATAGTTGCTAATAATAGCTACTAATGATCCTTTGAATTTCTGCAATATCAGTTGTAATCTCTCCTATTTCATCTCTCATTTTATTAATGTCTCTTTTTTTCTTAGGTAGTCTGGCTAAAAGTTTGTCAATTTTGTTTAATGTTTCAAAACACTGACTCTTTTAAAACAATCTTTTTTGAAGTTAAATTTCATTTCTTTCTGCTCTAATTTTTGTTATTTCTTTTGTTCTAATTTTTGGTTTTGGTTTACTTTTGGTTTTCTAGTTGTTTAAGATGCATTGATAAGTTGTTTAAAGTTTTTCTTCTTTTTTGATGTAGGCACTTATAGCTATAAACTTACATCTTAGTAATACTTTTGTTGTTTCTCATATATTTCAGTATGTTTTGTTTCAATTATCATTTGTTTCAAAATGTTTTTCAAATTTCTTCTTAATTCCTTCAATGACACACTAGTGATTCTGAACCACATGGTTTTATTTCCATGTATTTGTATATTTTCCAAAATTCCTCTTGTTATTGATTTCTAGTTTTGTTCTGTTGTGGTCAGAGAAGATGCTTGATATTATTGCAACTCATTTTGGAATTTTTAAAGACTTTTTTTGTGACATAACCTATGATCCATCCTTGAGAATAATTCTTGTGTAGAGAATGAGAATGTGTATTCTATAATGCTAAATGAAATATTTTGTAAATATCTATTAGGTTCATTTGTTCTATAGTGCAGATTAAATCCAATGTTTCTTTGTTTAGTTTCTGTCTGGGCGATCTATTTAATGCTTAAAGTGGGTTGTTGAAGTCTCTAGCTATTATTGTATTGGGGCCTGTATCTCTCTTTAGCTCTAGTAATATTTGCTTTAGATGTCTGAGTTCTCCATATTTGGTGCACATATATTTAAAATTTTTATCTCCTCTTGCTGAATTGATTTTTTATCATTATATATTGACCTTATTTGTCTCTTCTTACAGTTTTTTTGTCTTGAAATCTACATAGTCAGATATAAGTGTAGCTACTCCTGCTTTTTCTTGGTGTCCTTGGTATGAAATATCTTTTTCAATCTATTTTAGTCTATGTGTGTCTTTATAAGTGTACTGTGATTTTCATCCATTTAGTCTATGTGTTTTGATTGGAGAGTTAAGTCCATGTACATTAAATATGTTATTATTAATAAGTAAGGACTGACTTTTGCTATTTTATTATTTGTTTTCTGGTTTTGTTGTCTTCTCTGCCTTCTTTTTTTCCTTTTTGTCTTCTTTTTTGTGAAGGTGATTTTTTTGGTTATATGATTTAGTTTCTTCCATTTTATGTTTTGTGTATTTGTTGTATTTTGTTGGTTTGGGGATATCATGAGTTTTGCAAATACTATCTTATAACCAATCATTTTAAGCATATAGTAACCTAACACTGTTTACATAAGTAAACAAACCAACAAGTAAAAGCAAAACTAATAAAACTCTATAACTTACCTACTTACCTTTGTCCTTCCACTTTCAAACTTTGTGTTCTTTCTATTTAAATCTTACTGTACAGTCTATGTCTTGAAAAGTTGTTGTAGTTATTATATTTTATTAGTTCAACATGTAGCCTTTCTACTTAGGATAAGAGTTTACACACCACAGTTACAGTGTTCTGATATTGTATTTGTGTATACTTACTATTATCAGTGAGTTTTGTACCTTCAGATGATTTCTTATTGCTCATTAACATCCTTTTCTTTTTGATTGGAGTACTTCCTTTAGCATTGCTTTTAGGACAATCCTGATGTTGATAAAATCCCTCAGCTTTTGTTTGTCTTGTAAAGTCTGTATTTTTTCTTCATATTAGTAGGATATTTTAACTACATATACTATTCTAGGGTAAATTTTTTCTTTCATAATTTTAAATATATCATGCTACTCTATCCTGGCCTATAAGGTTTCTACTGCAAAGTCTTTTGCCAGATGTATTGGAACTCTATTGTATGTTATTTGTTTATTTTGTCTTGCTGCTTTTAGAATATTTTCTTTATCTTTGATAGAGTTTAATTATTAAATGCCTCCAGGTAATCTTCTTTGGGTTAAAACTATTGGTGTTCCATATCCTTCTTATACATTGATATTGATAGCTTTCTCTAGGCTTGGCAAGTTCTCTGTTATTATCACTTTGAACAAGGTTTCCAGATCTATCTCTTTTGCTACCTCCTCTATAAGGCCAATAACTCTTAGATTTGCCTTTTTGAGGCTATTCTCTAGATCCCGTATGTGTGCTTCACTGTTTTTTGTTCTTCTTCTTTTCTCTCCTCTGACTATATTTTCAAGTAGCCTATCTTCAAGCTCAGAAATTCTTTCTTTTGCCTGGCTAATTCTGCTGATCAAAATACTAATACATTTTCAGTATGCCAAACACATTTTTTTCATCTCCAGAAGTTTTGCTTTTTTATTATTTCGATTTCTTTGTTAAATTTATCTTATAGAATTCTGAATCATTTGCCTGTGTTATCTTGAATTTCTTTGAGTTTCCTCAGAACAACTCTTGAATTCTCTGTCTAAAAGTTTCTCCAGGGTTGTTCCATGATGCCTTATTTATTTCATTTGGCGAGACCACATTTTCCTGGATATTCTTGGTACTTCTACATGTTCATTAGTTTCTGGGCATCAAAAAGTTAGGTATTGTAGTCTTCACACTCTGGGCTTGTTTGTACCCATCTTTCTTAAGAAGACTTTTCAGATATTCCAAAGGACTTAAGTGTTTTGATATAAGCTATATCTGCTTTAGAAGAGACCCAAAACCTTGTAGTACTGTGATTTTTCTAGCCTTGTAGAGGTACTACCTTGATTGTCTTGGATACAATCTGGAAGAATTCTTTAGATTACCAGACAGAGACTGTTGTTCTTTCCCCTTATTTTCTCCCTAACAAATGAAGCCTATCTCTCTCCTCTGAGCCACCTGGAGCTGGGGGTGGAGTGACATAAGCACCCGTGTGGCCACCACCATCAGGACTGCACTGGGTCAGACCTGAAGCCAGCAGAGCACTACGTCTTGCCCAAAGCCTGCAGTAACTACTCCCTGGCTACTATCTATTTTTGCTCAAAGTCTTGGGGCTTTACAATCAGCAGGTGGCAAGGCCATCTAGGCTTATATACTTCCCTTCAGAGCAGAGAGTTTCCCCCAGGCCCTAGGCAGATCCAGGGGTGCTGCCAGGGAGCTAAAGTCTAGAGTCAAAAACTAGAAGTCTATCTTGTGTTCTATTGTACTGTGACTGAACTGGTACCAAAACAGGAAAATTCAGTTCTTCCCATTCTTTCCTCATCCTTTAAAGGCAGAGGAGCCTCAGTCTGTGGCTACCACTAGCTCAGGCCCATGAGGAGTACTGTCAGACTACCACCAATGTTCTCTTAAGACTCAAGGACTCTTCAGTCAGCTTGTGGTGAAGGATGCCACACCTGGGACTCTCCCTTCAGGGGAGCAGTCTTCCCTATGGCCCAGGGCAGGTCCAGCAATGTCAGCTGAGAGCCAAATCCAGAAGTCAGGGACCCTGTGGCTGAGTTGGTACCTAAAGTGCAAGACAAAGTCCTCTTTACTTTTTCTTTCACTTTTCTCAAGCAGACAGAATCTAGCCCTGTAGCCACGACAGCTGGGAATGTGCTGAGTCTCATCTGAAGCGATCAAGTCTCAGTGTCTCACCCAAAGCCCTTGATGTAGTATCTGGGTATCTCTGCTGGTTATTCAGAGCCCAAGTGCTCTTCAGTTAGCAGGTGATAAATATTGCCAGGGCTGGTTTCTTCCCTTCAAGGCAGTGAATTCCCTTCTGGCCCAGCATGTGTCAAGAAATGTCATCCAGGAGCCAGGGTGTGGAAAGGGTATTTCACAACTTTGGCCAGCACCCTATCCTGCTGCGGCTGAGCTGATATCCAAGACTCAGGACAAAGTCTTTCCCACTCTTTCCTCTCTTCACTGGAGTGAAAGGGTCTCTTTTAGAGCTGTGAGCTGTGCAGCATGTAAGTTAGGGGAAGGATTATGCCAGTACTCCCTAGATTCCCTGGCTGATGTCTCAGTAAATCACATGCCCCCACAGTCTAGTGTATCTTGGCCAAATTCAGCCCTAGGACTTGCCAAAGTGTTGCAGTCCTTGTGGCCAGACTGATTTCCAAGTATATTTGGGTCCCCAGAGCCCTTTAGTTTGTGGTGGCAAGGCTTGCAGGAACTCAAGTTCTGACCACTAAGACTGGTGATCCATTTCTTGCTAGGGCTGGTTTAAATGCTTTCTTCATGGGCAGGCATTAGCTGAGTTTGGTCCATTTTTGCTTCCTGATATAATAAGAGCAGCACTTAGTTCAATGCATCACAGTTGCTGACTCTCCCTCTTACCAGGGCAAAGGAATGATCTCCACATTATGCCATCACTGTTGGGGGATGGAGGAGGTGTAAAATTGGTGATTCAGGACAATGTTTCCTACCTTTACAGTGCTTATTTCAGTGATATGAAATTAAAAATAGATATTGTGAGTGCTCACCAGAGTTTTGGTTCTTATATATATATGTGTATTTTTTTGGTGTGTAGATAATTGTTAAATTAGTGCCCTTGCAAGGTGAAGAAGAGATAAGTGAAGCCATTTATTTTGCCATCTTGCTCCACCCCTGTTTCTTTTTTATGTGTATGTATCTTTCTGGTTTGATGGAGTTCTGTCATACTGCCACTTTTTTAAAATTCTTGCTTTGTGCAATTGTTTCATGAGTTGTGACTTTTATATTTTGTGTGTTTTTTTAATGATAGGGGAATATCTACCTTTTTTCATTTTTAGAACTTTTTTGAGCATTTTTTGTAGGACTAGTTAATGATGAATAACTCCCTCAGCATTTACTTGTCTAGGAAACACTTTATTCTTTTTCATTTATGAAGTTCTTTCTGGCAGGATAGAAAATTTGTCATTGGTAAATTATTTTTCTGTTATGCCCTGTGAAAATAAGATCCCAATCTCTTTTAGCTTGCAAGGATTTTGTTTAGTCTATTGTAAGCTTTATGGGGTTTTCTTTATAGGTTATTAGATGCTTTTCTTTGGCTGATTTTAGAATGTTTTTCTTCACAATGATATTAGATAGTCTGATGACTATAAGTCATGGTGAAGTCCACCTTGTGACGCATTTCCTGATGTTCACTGGGCTTCTTACATCAGAATGTCTAACTCTTGTTAGGCTAGGGAAGTTGTCATCAATTATTTCCTTAAATAGGTTTTCTAATCTTTTTGCTTTTTCTTCTCCCTTGGGAATGCCCATGATTTGTAGATTCAGTTGTTTTATGTAGTCACACACTTCTTGAAGGCTTTATTCCCTCCTTTTCATTTTTTTTTTTTTTTTGCTTATTTTGTTTGACTGGATTAATTCAAAAGATCTGTCTTCAGGTTCTGAAATTCTCTCTTCTTCTTAGTCATCTATTGTTGAAGATTTCTACTGCATTTTGTAATTCCTTCAATTAATATTTTATTTCCAGAAGTTCTGCTTGGTTTTCTAAAGACATATACCTTCTTAGTAAATTTCTCATTCATATTCTGAATTGATTTTCTGATTTTCTTGTATTTATTTTCAGATTTCACTTGTATCTAATTTTGCTTCTTTAAAATCAGTATTTTATATTCTTCATCTGATATTACATTTTTTTTTTGTTAGGATTCATTGCTAGAGAATTGCTGTGTTCCATTGGTGTGTTCTTTTCAGTGTGTCATAATACCTTGCTTTTTTCTATTTCCGGTATTGTTATACTGATTTTTTCACATATGGAGAAGCAGTCACTTTTTATTTTTGAATGTTTTTTCATTAGGATGAGACTGTTTTTTTCTTTGAGCATGTGACTATGATGTACATTGAGTAGGGCCATTTTGTTTCGCTTCTGGGTACACTGAGTAGTGAAGTTTCTGTATGATTTCCTTGGTTATAAATAGTCTTAGTTTGTGGCTTTCCTAATTGCTAGTTGTAGTAGCCAATGTACTGGGTTAGTGAGCAGGTTTACAGCCTCCTGATTAACTGAGGTGGCACGGGCAATTGTAGTAGCAGAAGTCATGAGAAGCTTATCTCGTTCCCCAAAGGTATGTATTTGTATCAGCAGATGTCTTAATGGACTCTGTGGGTTGGTCTACTGGCCAGTAGGTGGCACTTGTAGGTGAGAGCCAGCTGCAGTGGTAGCAGTAGAGTTAATGTTTGGCCTTTGTTAACCAGAAGTGTTAGGATGTATCAGCCAATGGGCTGGGCTGTGAAATGCTTAGTAGTCTGGTCTCATGCTCTGCCTCAAAGGCAAGGGGATGAAGTTGGATGGGGTTAGACCTTATAAGACTGCACTTGGGCCCACCAATGGCAGGTGCAAGTACTAGCCCTGACTAAGGTCAAGGGGAAGTCCTCTGGCCTCTGGAGAAATGCCCAGGTGAGTGGAGCAACCACTGCTTCACTGAAGTCTCAGCATGGGGAAGATGGGGTGGTTCACTCCACAGCCAAGTGAGTGGGAGTGGGACCTGCTTTTCTCTCACATTCCAGACCCAGTGAAGCTCCTTGCCATAGCCTGACCCTGGCAGCAAGTCAGGACAGTTAGCCAGGTTATACTCAGTTTACTTTCAGCCTGTAAAACTGCCCCAGGCAATAAAACTTGCTGTCCAGATTAAAGTCATGCATCTCAGACAAATCTCCTTTTGCTCCAGTCCCAAGAATTGGAAAAGACCAATTCCGGCACCCGTGGTTAGAGCTCATGCCACAGTTGCCTCTCAGTTCTGGCTTTGAGGGCCCCTTGTCCACTCAAGACCAGATTGCCAATCCCCAGCCCCAGACTCTCCGAATTGGTGGCTGTCCTTGTTAGCTGGCTGAATGCCACACAGCTTGCTATGAATTTTAGGCTGGATAATGGCTTCCTTCTACCAGTGCCCAGGTCTGCTAGTGTGCGTGGGACCCTTTCCAGTACTGTTCCTTCTGAGAGTCTCCAGGCTGCTACCCAAATTGGATCCAGGGCTTGAGAAAGTCAAATTGCTACCCCATGGTCTGGATTGCATCCTTTCCTAGTGGGAATGTGTATTACGGAGACACTCACTTCCCCTTTCCCATATTTCACAGACCCCACCATGCAGGTTGCTGCCTGCCTTCTTTTTCCCAGTATTTGAAGTTTACTTTCTTTTCTGTTGAACTTCTATATTCCTTCTTGGATAAAAATTCACAGCGTGAATCTCCACAAATATTTTGCTATTTCCATGTGGGCAAGGTGTGCTGGAAAACCCTGAGTCTGCCACCTTGAATTTTTTAAACATTGTTTGCTTTTTAAAATTCTTTTTACTTTCTGCTTTTTACACTAAAAAATTTCAATTGTCCTATCTTTAAGTTTTCTGATTCTCTCTTCTACCTTCTCAAATCTGATATTGATCTTCTCTAGTACATTTTATTGTTTCAGTTATTTTACTCACTATTGCCTTCCGCAATCTTTTATAGCCTGAGATCCAACTTACACAATCTTTCCCAGTTTGACAACCAAGCCAGGCAAAACAGAAACTATTCCCTTAGCAGTCCACAGAGAGGTTAGAACATAGCAAGTAAGTTCTGCTATGCTTCTTTTAGCCTGAGAGAGGAAACCAGGAAGTTACTGCTTCATTCTGACCATGCCATGCCAGAGAGAGGATGAAGCAAGGGCAAGCAAAAACACTATGAAATTTCCCTCTATTTGAATGTGGCTTTTTCTTAATTTGGTGTTTCTTTGGTTGCTGTAGATCTTTGCTTGATCTCCATGGTGCCTATAAAGTTATTTTAGTCAGTCTGCAGTTATTATTTTAATGTTTTCATGAAGGAAAAAGCTCCTGGAACTTTTCAGTCCACCATCTTGCTGATGTCACCCACATTATCCATTCTCTATCTTTTAAATAATGTATTTAGACTATTTTCATTTCATATAATTGTCCATCTGTTAAGACTTAAGTCTGCCTTTTATTTTTTTCCTGGGTTTCTCTGTATTTTATTTCCTTGGATTTATTTTCCTGCCTTCAGGTGAATTACTTGAACGTTTTTTGTAATTCTATTTTGATTTCTGTCTATAGCTTTTGTGTGCATCTTTTGTGTTGGTTTCTACCTGTTTGATTTGTGTATATATTATATATTCATTACTAATATCGGTAATTTGTATCTTCTCTATCTTTTTGTCAGTCTTGCTAGAGTCTGTCTCTCTCTCTCTCCATATGTATATTTTTATATATAAATGTATCTACATATATGTCTTTATATTTTATATCTCTCTCTATATGTCCTTTACATAATCTTTTTATTTTTCTCTATTTATAATAAAATTGTTTAAAATATTTCCTCTACACATATTTGAACCACACTGACAGTGTTATAATTTTGTGTGGGCTATCACATATTATTTAGAAAGCCCAAGGGAAGGAAAGTGTATTGCATTTACTCATATTTTTGCTTATTCTGTCTTTTATTCCTTCCTGATTGCCCAAAGTTTCTTGTTTTATTAATGTCTTTATTTTAGATAACTTCCTTTAGCCTTTTTTGGGGGAGTCAAGTGTGCTGGTGACAAATTGTGTTTTCCTTCATCTGAGAATGTTTTCTTTTTTAAAAAATTATCTGTAAGAATTTTTTATTGGGTATAGGTTTCTGGATTGTTTTCTTTCAGTACTTAAATATATGCCACCTCTTCTTGGTATGCTTGGTTTCTGACAATAAATCTGTAATTCTTATTGTTTTTCTCCAGTTGATAAGGTATTGATTCTTGCGGCTCTCAAATTACTTTTCTTTGTCTTTACCTTTCAGAAGTTGTATTATGATGTATATTGGCATGGATTTCTTTGGGCTTAGCCTGTTTGGGGTTTTATCAGCCTCTTGAATCCATGTTTTTTTCACCCGTTTTTTAAAAAATTCAGTTATTATTTCTTTGAATACTTTTCAGCCTCTCTTTCTTTCCCCTCTTCTTTTGAGCTTCCAAAAAATAGAAATGTTATATCTGCTTTTATAGTCTCATACATACCATAGGCTCTGTTCACTATTTTTTTCAATTTATTTTATCTCTGTTCAAATTGGAAAATTTCTGTTATTTCATCTTCTAGTTCCCTGATTCTTTCCTCTTTCCCCTCACCTCTATTATGCTGTTAAGCCCATCCCTGTAACTTTTTATATCAATTATTGCATATACCAATTCCAATTTTCCATTTGCTTATTCCTTGTATGTTCATTTTCTTTGTTTCTTTCTTTCATCTTTGTTTTTTTTTCTTCTTCTTCTTTCTTCCTATTTTTCGGGGGTAGGTTTTCTGTTTTTTCGTTAGTCTCATGTATATTTATAATTGTGTGTTAAAACATTTTTTTCATGGGTGCTTTAAAATATTTGCCAGATAATTCTAACATGTCTGTCATGTTGTCTTGCCATCAATTTATTGTCTTTTCATTCTGTTTGGCTTCTTCCTGGTTCTTAGTAAGATGAGAAATTTTGTATTAAAACATGAACATTTTCAGTTATGTTAGGAGCCTCTGGACACTATTTAAACCTGATTTAAATAGTGTTATAACTGACTTTTAAAGACCACTCTGGCAAGGGTAGCAAGATTGCCACCTCATTACTCCCAGGAAGAAGTAGAAGTTTTCATATAGCACCTGTTGACAGAAGGGCAGGGTTCCTTATTACTGCTAGGTGGGGTGAGAGTATTGACTTCCACAAAGTCTTCATGTACACTGTACTGGGGGAAACGTATTTATCATTTGGTGATAGTGAAAGTCCTGACTCTCCACTCGTACAACTCTGACACAATTGCAGTTAAGAGGTGGTGGGACACCTTATTACTGACAGTTGACGGGGAAGTCTAGGCTGCTGAGTGGTCTCCACTAACACTTTTGTGATGGAGGGATATGTTAATAGCAAGCTGGGTGAAAGTTTTGGCTTTCTATTTAGCCTTTTCTGACACTACTCTGGTGGGGTTTTGGAGTACCTCATTACAGCCTTACAAGGGTGGAATCTTAGGTTTTCTACTCAGTCTACATTTAACACTCTTATGTGGCCGATGCAGAAAACTGGTGAGTCTCGGAGAATTACACTGGATTATCATAAGCTTAACCAGCTGTTTACTCCAACTGCAGCTGCTGTATCAGATGTAGTTTCATTGCTTGAGCAGATTAACAAATTCTCTGATGCAGCTATTAATCTCGCCAACGCTTTTTTTTTTTTTTTTAATCATAACTTGTAGCAAGGACCACCAGAAACCATTTTCTTTTCATCATCAGGGCAAGCAATACACATTCACTGTTCTACCTTAGGGATATATCAATTCTCCAGACTTATGTCATAATTTAGATTGAGAAATCTTGATACCTTTTCCTTCCACAGACATCAGACTGGTCCATTACATTGATGGTATTAAGCTTATTGAACATAGTGAGCAAGCAGTAGAAACTACAACAGACTTGTTGGTAAAGCATTTGCATGTCAGAGGATGAGAGATAAATCCAGCTGAAATTCAGGGGCCTTCTACCTCAGTAAATGTACAGCGACTCAGTGGTGTAGCGCATGTTGAGATATCGCTTCTATGGTGAAGAATAAGTTGTTACATCTTGCTCCTGCTACAGCCAAAAAAGTGATCCAGTGCTTAGTGGGATTCTTTGAATTTTGGAGACAATGTATCCCTCATTTTGGTGTTAGAGGGCCAAAAAGCTGCTAATTTTGAGTGGGGCTGAGAACAAGAGAAGGCTCTGCAACAGGTACAGACTTCCATGCAAGATGCTCTGCCACTTGGGCCATATGAGGCAGCATATCCAATGGTAATTAAAGTGGCAGTAGCAGACAGTGATATCGTTTGGAGATTTTGACAGGCCCCTGTAGGTGAATCACAGCTCAGATCCTTAGGATGTTGGAGTAAAGCCTTGTAATCCTCTGTAGGTAACTACAGTCCTTTTGAGAAACAGGCTTTGATCTGCTACTGGACCTTATTAAGGACTGACTGCTTAACTTAGCCACCAAGTTACCATACCTGAGCTGCCTATCAGAAACTGGGTGTTGTTTGACCCACCAAACCATAAATGTGGATGTGCACAGAAGCCTCAAGGAGGACTGAAAGGTACATAAGGATGTGGCCCAAGTGTCCATGGTCCTCCTATCTTACCTTCTTTCTCCTAGCCTCAACCTAAGCCTTTTGGGGAGTTTCCTATAACCGATAGTCAAGGCAAGTGAAAACTAGGGCCTGATTTACAGATGATTCTCTGCAGTATGGAGGCACCACCCCAAAGTGGAGATCTTTAGCTCTATGTTCTCTTTCTGGGACATGCCTGAAAGATAGTGGTGAAGAAAAATCCTCCTAGTGGGAATAATTTCTGGTAGTATACCTGTTCATTCATTTTACTTGAAAGGAGAAATGACCAGACATGTGATTGTATACTGGTTCATGCATCATGGCTAATGTTTTGGAAAGATGATCAGGGACTTGGAAGGTACATGATTGGAAAATTGGTAACAAGGAGGTCTGGGGAAGAGAGGCATGGATAGACTTCTCTGAATGAGTGAAAACATTAAGATATTTGTGTGAATATCCATGTGAATATTGTGAATGCTCACCAAAGGGTAACCTCAGCAGAGGAGAATTTTAATGAATAAGTGCATGGGATAGCCCATTCTGTGAATACCAGTCAGCTTCTTTCCCCATCACTCTAGTCATTGCCCAATGCATTCATGGACAAACTGGACATGGTGGCAGAGATGGACGTCATGCATGGACTTAACAATTTGGTGTTTCATTTACCAAGGCTAACATGGCTACAGCCACTGCTGAGTACCCAATCCGCCAACAGCAGAGACCAACACTGAGTCCCCAGTACAGCACCATTCTCTAGGGTGACCAGCCTGGTGGCAGGATGATTGCATTGAACTTTTTCAATCATAAAAGGGGCACTCTTTTGTTATTACTTGAATAGACATTCTGGATATGGATTTGTCTTCCCAGCATATGTTTCCACTAAAATTATCATCCACTGATTTATGGAATGCCTTATCTGCTGTCATAGTATTTGTATTTGCCAACTCTGTCTGCCATAACACAATCACTGTGTGAGTGTTATCATGTGTACTTACACAAACCTAGATGGAATAAGCTACTACCCACCTAAGCTACATGGTATAGCCTTTTGCTTCTAGGCTACAAATCTGTAAAGCATGTTACTTTACTGAATACTGTAAGCAATTGTAACACAATGGTAAGTATTTGTGTATCTAAACATAATTAAACATAGAATAGGTACAGTAAAAATATAGTAGTATAATCTTATGGGACCATCATCGTATATATATGGTTCATCATTGGCTAAAATGTCATCATGTGGCACAGGACTGTATTGGTTGTCTTAAGTGACATACATTTATTGTTTCACAGCTCTGGAGGATAGAAGCCTGCTATTTGTTTTGTTTTCTTCTAGAAAACCCTTACTAAGACTGATGTGATTTCATCATTTTTTCTGCATTGTTTGGCTGAAGTAGAGTGGTTATTGTCTAAAATCTTCTGTCTGGCTAGGTTGCTCCTTTCTTGACCTTTTGGATAAAAATAACAGGCTTTTGTTGTAGCATATTTTGTCTGTGCCCATTGGTATTTCTGGATTACTGCCTTCTTCGGCTCCATATCTTAGATATATGAGCAAAAGGAAAACCCAAAGGAACCTATCACCATGTTGTTCCTCAGTTCTCAATATCCCTTGCCAGTTTGCTTTCTCCTCTCTACATTTCAGTCTTTTTATGTTTGTTTTATGTATCACATTCAGGGCTTTTAGTTGTACTTAATGTGAGGAATGGGGAAAATTGTATCTGCTCCATCCTCCTAGAAGCAGAAGTCTATATAGAATTTTTAATATTTTGTTTATTTCGTGCAACATACTATGTTACACATTTCCTGATGTAGGCACACCTCACTTTTGAGAACTCTGGCCAAAAGAATGACTCTTTAAACATTTGAGGAAGTAGAGGACTGTAAGGGGAAGTGGGTTCTAGTCCTAGCTTGGCTACTGTGTGATTTTGGGCTCATCATTCTTTTTCCTCAGTCTCTATTACTTCATCTCAAAGATCTCAAGGACAGCTACCTTGCCCACTTCTCATGATTATGTAATATAAAATTTTAAAGGAATGTGAAAATTCTGTAAAAAAATTAGTAATCACTAGAAACCCAATAGTTGTAGGCTTGGGAAATAGCATTACATATCTAAGCAAATAGGGTTATACCTGATATTTTGCTTTAACACTCTTGGGGATGTGGAAGAGATGGAGAAGAGTGAGCACTTTGATAAAAGGATTAAATTCTAAGGAAATCTAGATGGGGAGAGGAGGAAAATGTTAGGAGTTTCTATATGCAGACTTTATATGGTACTTTTGGTTATAAGAAGTCCACTTCTTTTTTTAAGTATAGAGGATCCATTTTGAGGACTTGTGCCCAGGAGCCCAAGAAAAGCAAATCATCTGGTATTCGGTAGCATGGAGAACTACAGAATAGGTCAAAGAAGTTCCAGGAACTTCAGCAACTGGAGGTTATGGCTTCTCACACTAGTAGTCTTCCATGAATGGAACTCAGCTCCTCAATAATTTCTCCATTCACTTTTCAATTACAGCGTGTTTTATACCCTTTTCTCTGCCTCCTGGCTTCCGCTTGCTTGTTGTTTTGTTTCCACATAATTTAGCCTTAAAATAGGTTCATCATTGTTGCCCTTGTCTCTCTTTCCCTGATAACCTTCATATTCTGGCCTACTGTACTGGTAATGCTAATTGACCCCTTGTCTCTATATTTCTTAGTTCAACTTCTCAAAAGCTGGAGAGTTGCCCTAGCACGTCTTTTTGTAGTAGAAAGTATAATAGCTCACTGGCAAGTCTATGGTTAGTCTAAAATTTCAATAAGTTTGTACCATAGTCTAATAGCTACGGCCATGCATGAGAGTAAAGTCACATGTTCCTTTAGTAGGGTCTGAAGTCATGGCCAGCTGTCTATAAGGAACCATGAGTGAGCAGACATCACAATTGACATCTAATCAAAATAAATAATGTATAGACCACAGTATGTAAATTACCAGTTGGTATTTTTTAGTATAAAGTCAAAGGATATTAGGCAAAAGGAGATTTCAGAGACTCAGCTGCTCAGTTTAATCAAAGAACAAAGAGAGAATAATACCTTACATTTTTTTTCTACCAGAAAAGAAGTATAGTTTTTGAGTTTCTCTCCTTCCTGGGCTTGCTTCTTTATGACTAAATGTTTGGGGCTTAATCAGCGGGCTCTGAGAGTTGTACCCTCTCAGTCTTCATCCTGCTGGCTCAATAAGTGACTCTTTTATGACCATTCCTGATATTTTACTGTTTATTATTCAAGTGTCATCTGTTGCTTTCCCTGTTAATGGTCAAGTTGAGTAATAAGCTTTGTGTCTCAGGCAGTTTAGAGCTAACATTAATTCCATGCCTCATTATTAATGGGTTGATTTTATATGGAGCCATTTTTCCCCTTTGAACTATCAGGAAAAAGCTGTTAATGCCTTTATCAGATGCCCTTTTCTTCTGCTTGCCACTAGTTTGCCTTCCTTTTTCATCTGCGTAGGGAAGTGTCTTAAATTGTATGTATTATCAGTCTTCTTTCTTCACCCTTGTCTCTGTACATGAATATACAATTGGAAAGTCTTTCAGACAAAATAATATCAATCTAGTTGGCCATTTCCACGCCCAATTGACTAGCCTGTCAGTCAGCCTACTGGCCTGAAGACTTGTCAGTTGGAAAGAATGCTAGATAATCTGTTATCCAGTAAGAAACCAGCCAGTAGGCCAGTCAGTCAGAGTGTCAGACAGTCAGAGAATCACCACATTTTTATGTCAATGAATCAGTCTATCAGAGAGTCCATTAGAAAGCCTATAAATGATCTATATGATGGAAAACAGTAGCTAATGAATCAGCCTGCAAGACCACTAATCAGACACACAGAAAGCTTGTTCAATAGAGCACAAATAAGTCAGTCAGCCAATCATTCAATTAGTTAGGGAATCCGAAAGTTATCCTATCAACTAAATAAATTTGCCACTCACTCTGTGTGTTTGTAAGCCAGCCAAACAGAAATTTAATTAGTACAGCATTCAGTTAGCCAGTCAGTGATTCTGTCAGTCAGACAGACAGCTAAACTTTCTTTTAATCAGCCAGCCAGACAACCAGCACAGGGAAAGGCTAATATATGGGCCCTTTTGTGATCTTAAGGTGCTAACAACAGATAGGATGAGATAGACATGTTCCATCGTGGCTGAGGTCACATCTCACATCTTGATTGTCACCTTCTAAGATAGTAGAGGATTGCCAAGATACATAGTACCTTTGTGTAAGTTATTAAAAAGCACCTCCACACCCACGATAAACTGTTAAAAAGGCAACTTCAGGGATTGATTAGGAAAAGGCACTCTTTTTTTGCTGACACAACCCTAAGCCGGGGCTCAAGTCTTGGTTAGCAGAGTGTGGGCTGAATTTCTGCCCCTCTGTTCTCAGTTGAGTGCCTTTGTGCCATATGCATTGTATAACCATTTGTCAAGGTCCTGTCAGAAGACTTTTCTTTGCCCGTGCTTATGTCCTGAATGATATTGCCCAGGTTTTCTTCTAGAGTTTTTATAGTTTTGGGTTTTACATTTAAGTCTTTAATCTATCTTGTATTGATTTTTTTTTTTTTTGAGACAGAGTCTCGCTCTGTCACCCAGACTAGAGTGCAGTGGCGCAATCTTTGCTCATTGCAACCTCTTCCTCTTGGGTTCAAGCGATTCTCCTGCCTCAGCATCCCAAGTACCTGGGACTACAGGTGCATGCAACCACACCCAGCTAATTTTTTGTATTTTTAGTAGAGACGGGGTTTCATGGTGTTAGCCATGAAAAGATCTCCTGACCTTGTGATCTGTCAGCCTTGGCCTCTCAAAGTATCGGGATTGCAAGCATGAGCCACCGTGCCCGGCTTTGAGTTGATTTTTGTATAAGGTGTAAGGATGGGGTCCAGTTTCAGTTTTCTGCACATGGCCAGCCTGTTATCCCAGCACCATTTATAAAATAGGGAATCCTTTCCCCATTGCTTGTTTTTGCCAGTTTGGTTGATGATCTGATAGTTGTAGGTGTGTGGTCTTATTTCTGAGTTTTCTATTCTGTTCCGCTGGTCTATGTGTCTCTTCTTGTACCAGTACCATGTTGTCGTGGTTACTATAACTTTGTAGTATAGCTTAAAGTCAGGTAGCATAATGGCTCCAGCTTTCTTCTTTTTATCTAGGGATTGCCTTGGTTATATGGGCTCCTTTTTGGTTACATATGAATTTTAAAATAGTTTTCTCTAGTTCACAAGTTACTCCTAATCACATTACCATCTTTAATTCCATCATAGCACTTGCATACTACTAGTTGATATTACCTTGTTTATTTTCCAGATCTTTTAATAGAATTAAAATTTTATAAAAATAAGAACCTTGTTTTGTTTTCTACAGTAGTGTCCCCTATGCTGAAGTGGACTCCAAAGTACAGTAAGCACTTAATAAGTGCTGTTGCATTACTGAATAGATAAACCCAGAAAGTAATTCCTTACATCTCTATAACACATTAGGCTTTATTGTTTTTAAAGTACTTTCCTTCAATTATGAGATTTCATCCACACAATAATTGTGTGAACTAAGTGGCAATTCTTTTCCTCATTTGATATGTGGGGAAGTAAAGCTTTGGAATGTATACTCTAAACAATTTCCCCATGTTATCAGAAGTGGATGTAAGAGTAAGAAACTGAACACAGACCTCCTGACTCCTATCCGACTCATTTTTCTCTAAGTCAAAAGAAATCCCAACCATGGTAATGAGAAGAAGAATAAGGACAACTTTTGTTAGTGGCTTGGAGAGCAGAGTTGGGCAAAAGGGTCTGACAAACTTGTCGGTGTGTCCGTGTCTCCTAATTGACATAAAAGCAACTCAGCAGGTCAATTTCAAAGAAAAGTAGTAAAGTGGACTGGGTTTATGTCTTACCTTTGGGTTTCCTGTGCCCAACATTTAAGTCTAAACCTGGTTGCCTGTCTCCACAGAACTTCTCCCATTGTTTGGACTTTCTCAGACTCCACCTCCACCTTTTCATAAGTGCCCCCTTATTCTTTCAGGGCACATCTGATGCTCACATTTTTAGTTGTGCTGATATACATATGGCTTAAGAGACCAACATGTAACCCAACCTAAAGTTGTAACATGTTGGTATTTATTTATTTATTTATTATTTATTTATTTTCATTGGCTTTAAGGGTATAATTTTTTTGGGTACATGGACGAATTGTATATTGGTAAAGTCTGGAATTTTAGTGTACCCATCACCTGAGTAGTGTACATTGTACCCAATAGGTGGCTTTTCATCCCTCACCCCCTTGCACCCTCCCCTTTCGGAGTCTCCAATGTGTGTTATACCATTCTGTATGCTTTTGCATACCAATGCCTTGCAAGCTCTCCCTTGTAGGTGAGACTATGTGGTATTTGGTTTTTCATTTCTGAATTACTTCACATAGAACAATGGCCTCCAGTTCTAGCCATGTTGCTGCAGAAGGCATTACTTTGTTCTTTTTCATAGCTGAGTAACATTCATGGTATATGTATATACCATATTTTCTTTATCCACTTATCACTTGATGGGTATTTAGGTTGATTCCATATCTTTGCAACTATGAGTAATGCTGCAATAAACACATACACACAGCTGTCTATTTCATATAATATTTTCTTTTCTTTTGGTTAGTTATCATTAGTGGGACTGCTGAATCGTATGGTAGTTCTAATTTTAGTTCTTTGAGAATTCTCCATACTGTTTTCCATAGAGGTTGTACTAATTTACATTTCAACCAGCAATATATGTGTTCCCTTTTCACCACATCCATTCTAACATCTGTTTTTTGACTATGTGTGTGTGTGTGTGTGTGTGTATGTAATTTATTTTGATCTCACTCACTCTGCCACCCAGGCTGGATTGAGGTGGCATTATCATGGCTCACTGCAGCCTAAAACTCCAGGGCTCAAGAGATTCAACCATCTTAGCCTCCTGAGTAGCTGGGACTACAGATGTGTACCACTAGGCCTGACTAATTCTTTTAATTATTAGTTTTTGAAGAGATGGGATTGCACTATGTTGTCCAGGCTAGCCTCAAACTCCTGGGCTCAAGCGATCCTTTCACCTTAGCCTCCCAAAATGCTGGGATTACAGGTGTGAATAATCACACACAACCTGTTTTTTGACCTTTTACCTAGCCTTCTGGCTAGGGTAAAGTTTGGTATCTCATTGTGATTTTAATTTTCATTTCCCTGAAGACAATGTAGTGATGTTTGATGTAATGGGCATTTTTTTTTCATGTTTCTTGGCCATTTGTATATCTGGTTTTGATAAATGTCTATTCATGACATTTGCCCATTTTTTTTAAAGGGATTTTTTTTCTTGCTGATTTGTTTGTATTCCTTGTAGATTCTGGATATTAGTCTTCTGCTGGATACATAGCTTGCAAATATTTTCTCCCAATCTCTAGATTATTTATTTACTCTGATGGCTATTTCTTTTGCTGGGAAGATGCTTTTAGTTTCATGAGGTCCCATTTATTTATTTTTGTTTTTGCTGAATTTACTTTTGGGATCTTAATCATAAATTCTTTGCCTAGGCCGGTGTCCAGAAGAGTTTTGCCTGTATTTTCTTGTGGAATTTTTATAGTTTCAGGACTTAGATTAAAGACTTTAATCCACCTAGAGTTAATTTTTGTATATGGTGAGAGATAGGGCTCCAGTTTCATTCTTCTACATGTGGCCATCCAGTTTTCCAAACACCATTTATTAAATAGGGTGTCCTTTCCCCACATTATGTTTTTGCATGCTTTATCAAAGATCAGTTGGCTGTAAGTATTTGGCTTTACTTCTGGGTTCTCTATTCTGTTTTATTGGTGTCTATGTATGTACTTTTATATCATCAGTAGCATGCTGTTTTGGGTACTATAGCCTCATATTATAATTTGAAGTTGGGTAATGTGATGTCTCTAGATTTGCTCTTTCTGCTTAGGATTGCCATTTGGGCTCTATTTTTTGGCACCACATATATTTTAGGATTTTTTTTTATAATTCTGTGAAAAATGATATTTGTGGTTTGATAGGAAATACACTGAATCTGTAGATTGCTTTGAACAGTATGGCCATTTTCATGATATTGATTCTTTCAATCCATGAGCATGGGGTGTATTTCCATTTGTTTTTGTAATCGATGATTTCTTTTAGCAGTGTTTTGTAGTTCTCTTTGTGGATAACTTTCATGTTTTTGGTTAAGTATATTCCTATTTTATTTTATTTGCAGCTATTGTAAAAGGGATTGAGTTTTTGATTTGATTATCAGCTTGTTTGGTGATGTACAGCAGTGTTGCTGATTTGTGTGCATTGATTTTGTTACCTGAAACGTTGCTGAATTCAGTTATTAAATCTAAAAGTCTTTTGAAAGAATCTTTAAGGTCCTCCAATGATTATATCATTGGCAAGCAAAGATAATTTGACTTATTTTTTTTTTCTGAATTTCATGCCCTTTATTTCTTTTTCTTGCCTGATTGCTCTGAACTTCCATGTTAGTATTTTAACCTAGAGACAATACCTTAGCTCAAAAGAGTAAGCTGAGTAGTAGAATTTCAGGAATGATTTAAAGCCAGTGGACAAGAACTTAGTATGTGAGATTATATTTTGTTTTTGTATTTAGAGATTTCCCAGTAGACACCTTGGTGGGGAGTTACAAGCTGGGATTCTGGCTCCTGAGTGCTCCACTAATGGACCAGAATGTCCTTGGCTTCATCTATCACTTGAACTATTTTTAAGGTTCAGAAGTCAATCACTCACATTTACTGAATATCTCTTACATAGCAAACTGGCCCTGTGTCTAAAAACTTTAACCTAAACCATTGTGATAGACTCGGCAAGTTGCCTACTCTCTATCTGTTCCTTCCTCCTCCTAAACAAAACCATAATTTTGTTTGGGTAAATAATGCACCCACTTAAAATACTCCTCTCTACAAACTCCCTGCAAAGAGGTGTGATAATGTGACCCACTGTGCATTTTGCCCTTCTTCCTTTCACACCTAGAATGTGAAGCAACTTGAGAGCACAAGGAAAAATACACATGCTAAGGATTTGGGTGCCAAAAATCCCAAGAACCTGATTCTTAAAGACTTTTTAGAACCACTGTTCCAATCTTCTGTGGTCTACTTTTATGATTTTTTTTAGTGACACAAATAAAGCTCTCATTTATCTAAGCCACAAATTCACAAATTCTTTGTGAATTTCTGTTACACAAAGTCAGCAGAATCTTAGCTGTTAAAATAATCTTATTTAATGTTCTCAACAACTTCATCAGGCAGGTTTTATTATTCCAATTGGACACATGAAGAAACAGATTAAGAGATTTCTTTAAGTCCACACAGCTTTTAAATAGTAGATTCTAGATCCAAATTTAGATCATTCTGACTCCAGTTCCTATGTTCTTTCTTCTATACCATTGTGTGACAGCTTTCTTACAGGATACTCTGCCAGAGAGAAATTTTGTATGTGTGTGTGTGTGTGTGTGTGTGTGTGTATGTGTCTTAGGGAGAGAGGAAGAGAGAGAGAGAAAGAGAGAGAGAGAGACATGCAACCTTTTGAGAGAAGAATCAATCACTGCCCTCATCTGGTATTTTCTAGGTTCCTTGTGGTACTGACTGAATCATATACAAATAATATATGTATCTATATAGGAAGGGACCAGGAAACTTTGTTCTTACCTCCCAGGAGCTTCTGGTCTAAGATCAATAGCCCTACTCTGTCCCTTCCATGCATTCCCACAGCACTGTCAGAACCACCTGTTGTCATTTAGGTGTAAATTTAATCCATTTATCTATTAATTTAATGAACATTTATTAAGTACATTTTCGCATCCAGGCACACCAGAAAAAAACACTGGACTGAGTCTGAAGAACTGAGTCCTAGTTCTGGTACTACCACTAGGAATGAGTTCTAGGCCTCAGTCTTTTCATCTATATAAGAAGGACATTTGACTAGATAATCTCTAAAAAACTTCTAGCCCCAACAGACTTGGTTCCTTTGAATAGATTCAGGTTTGGCTGAAAAGATGTTTTAGGGCCTTTTGAAATTTCTGGCATTTTCCCAGAGATGAGAAGAAGCTATGGAAGTTTTTGAGGTTATACTTGAGTAGAGCTTCTAAGTTAAAATTGCAACTTTCAGTTTCTTGGTTGTGTAGTCCTGGGCAAGTTCTTATCCTCTCTGTGTGAGTTTCTATAGAACGGAAATAACAATTGCATCTATGGCACAGCATTCTTACTAGGATTAATGACAAATGAACATAAAAAGCCCGTAGCACATTGCCTGGGAAAAATAAAATGATTAATCCATGGCAACCATGATTAATTTTTCTGCCTTCTAGACATTCCCTCTATTTTCTAGCCATGTTACTAGGCCCCCTTTTATCTTTTCCTGCCATCATACAAGGAAAACAGCTGCTCTTGCTGAAAGAGAACTGGCAGGGGTGAGTGCGGGGGTGGGAGCAGAAGGGATGTTGTCAAGGTAGCCCTGATTCAAATTAGGAATACTTTCAAGCCCAACAGAACGGTACTGATTCCCAATCACAATTCTTCCTCATGTTCCTTCCCCAGGGCACAGAAGAGGAGCCAGGCCTTGGAGGTAGCCCAGCTGAACATCCAGAAAGCAGAGACACCTCTTTGGCTGTTGACAGTGGCATCTGTGGCTCACTTTAAGATGGCCAGTTGGCCCACATTCATTTTCTGTTGAATGACTTTTAACTTTCATTGCCTTTTCTACTTGCTTAAATAGGCTCTCAGTGGCTACTTTTCTGAGATCTTTCATAACACAAAAATGCATTGAACAATCGAAGTCAAAATCACTGAGTTAAATCTCCACTTAATGAGTGTGCTTTGTGGAGGATACTTCATTGATGCCAGAACCATAATAGAATATCTACATTCCTTCTGTAAAACCTGTATTTTGTGTTACCTATTACCAGCAAATATTATCCTGTTATGTCCAAGTTCACAAAACCATTATGCTCCTGAATATAACGTCAGATAAAAATCCTCAATATATTGTATACAAATTACTTACAGGCCTTTTCGAAAATAAAATGATAAGCAATCTTTATGCATCTCTTCAGCTGTTGCTGGCAATGACTCTAATGAAAATAGGGACGTTGCAGATGAAGATAAGAGAATTATAACTAATGATGAGACAATAAGCTTATCCATTGGCTTTTTCTGACCAGAACAGGAAGTAAACAAAGACAAAGTTTAAGGAGGACGTGAATGATACAAGTTATTTATAACGTTCAGCTGGAATGACTGTGATGCACCTAAGGAACATACCTTATACTTCCCAGATTGATGTCACGTATGAAGAGGAATATTTAAAGGATGAATATACACTACTGTATATTACTTACATTTATATTTGGATAAGAAATTAACTTCTTTCTTTAATGTACGGTGTTTGACCTATTAGCAAAAGAACGAAGCTTAGTTGCAGGAAAGATGAACTGACAAAAATGCTGGAGAACTGGAATGTGACTTTGGAAGTGACAAGGCCAATGACCCAGTAAGAGTTATTTCCTCTAGCTCTTCTTGTTTTCCTAGCCATGCTACTCCAATCCAGTCTCCCCATCTTCAGTTTCCTCACATATCCAGTATTATGAATGGCACCAGCAACAGTCCCACTACCAACCTTTCCCTGCCTATAGACCTGAAAAATCATCAGCAAATGGGTTATCAGAAACTTCATTCTTAGGTTGATTCCTGAGGCTATTAAGAAAAGAAAAATATTCAGCTCCTGATTTCTTTTATATTGAGACAGCGTCTTGCTCTGCTGCCCAGGCTGGATCATAGTGGTGTGATCACAACTCACTGAAGCCTAGACCTCCTGGGCTCAAGCTATCCTTCCACCTCAATCCCCCAAGTAGCTGGGACCACAGGTGGGTGCACCATGCCCAGCTAACTTTTTAACTTTTTTTTAAAATGTAGAGACAGAGCTCTCTCTATGTTGCCCAGGCTGGTCTCAAACTCCTGGGCTCAAGCAATCCTCTCTCCTTATCCTCCCAAAGTGTTGAGGTTACAGACGTGACCAATAGTGCCCAGCTAAGTTCCTAATTTATATAGGTATCTCTATGCCATTACAGCTTTACAAACAAGAATACATTTAACGATGGTCAAATTTGCTTTCTTTTGTAGTGACATCAAATTTGACTATAAAAGACGGACTAAGTGTGACATTCATATATACATTACTTGGAAAGAAAGATTGTTCTTAAAAAGAACTGGTTTTTGTGTGGGCAGACGATGTTTTATTCTGTGTGAAGTGGTTTCTGTAAACACTGTTTGAATGTGAAAACACTCTGCAATAGACATAAACTTAGGTCCATAGTTTGTCAATCTCCATTAACATCTGTGTTACATGCTCTTGGATTGTTCTTATTATTATGTTGTTTTATGAACCTGTAGACAGCACATGCTTTTTATTTTGAAATTTAAAAAATAAAAAGAATATGCATAGAATGATGCATAGACTATACATAGAATGCTGCGACGTAACTGTGAGTAGCCATTTCTTGCATATTTCACCATTTTGATTTCTTCATTTCATTTTACTTCTCTGTTATTGCACAGAATGATCTTAAGAAAGTAAACAGCAGTTTTATAGTTTGTGTGCTTTAAAAGTGGGTACTCTTGTTTATTTTTACTGACTTGTTTAAATGAATATATTTTGTAAGAGTCAGATGGCATTATGCTTACTTTACAATGCTGTATTGATACAGAAACAGCATTGTATATTTTTAAACATAATAATGAAAACATTGTGTTTCATGCACTTAGGAGTGATAGTTCAAGTTATCCAACTAGCTCAGACTTGGCAGATACTCTGTATTTGAGCCTTGCTTATCATCATATAACATTTTAAATGTGGATACGCAATTCTAAATTGTTTTCCATTGGAATAAATTGACAAATCATTACAATGTTGAACTATTTCCCATAATACATTTTTCACTTTTAAATTTTATTACTATAATAAAGAAAAACTTTTAAACAAGGAATATGAAAACTATGTATATTGTTCTAAATTTTGCCTATTGGCTAGGGTGTAATTATTGTGTTTTTAAAATGTCTGTCAGTAACTATAATTCTATAGAAATTTTTAAAATGAAATTTTCAAATTTTTAAATAAATCAAAACTTTTTTTTTAGTATGAGGCATAGTAGCATTTTCTAATTTAATAGTTACTTTAACAATTACAAAAATGGAACATACCTTCTCTGTAATGTCCGATAATAGAAACAATTTATTATGATCTTCTACACATATTAATTTTAAAATAGAGTGAGCATGTTGAACATAAAATATGAATAACTCCAACAATTTTCCATATATATTTTGCTTTGGTCAAACTGTGTATATTTATCATCCATCGATTATATGTGAGACTGTTTATTCTATATGAATATTGTTTCAGGTTTGTACAAAAAAAATTGTGGCTAAACATTTCATTGTGCCCTGTCTGTAAATGAAGCACAATTCTATCATTTTGTCTTGCTTATCACTATTAAATCACTACATTTGCATATTTTTAAAAAGCAGGACCGGGAACATCCAAGATTTTGCCAAAGAAGAGTTCCAAAAGACAAGATTGTAGGAGGGAAGGTACAGTTTGTATTAGATGCCCATATTTTATTTTCTGAGTTTTACTTTCCCTTGAAGGCTCTGGTTCTCACTGCCACCCCTTGTAAGGGAACAGATTTCTCAATTTAATGAGCACGGAGAAATTCCCAGGTTTGGACAAAGAAGAGCTTGGGAAGGAAGGCCTGCAGGAGGGGAAGGACTGGCTGCCCACAGCTCACCCCTCAGGATGATCTCTTCCTCAGCAGACAACACTGCCCTACTACTCTTTCAACTCTGTCTCAAAAAGGTATGCAAACTACATAAATTTGTGATTATATTTGGCCACAAATAAAAGCAAATAAGAAAACAAAGAAACCCAAAAGTTTAAACAAGCAAAGGATTTGCTTTTCTCATATAACAAGAAATCAAAAGCTAGCAAGTCCAGGAACCACTGTATATCCAGGCCCTTGTGTCTTTATGCTCTGCCATTCTTGCCTGTGGCATCATCCTGATGATATAGGTATCTATCTATAGGACAGACAGCTCCTGAAGCTCCAGGCATCATGCCTGCTTTGCAGGAAGAAAGAAGAGGACAGGAACAAGGCAAAACTTATGTGCCTACTGAGTCTATCCTTTAAAAAAAACAAAACAAACAAAACAAAACAATGAACTTCTAGAATCCTGACACAGTGACTTCTGCTTATATCTCATTGGCTACCTGTCTTCTGGCTACCTCTCTATGAGGCAAGGAGGGCTGAGAAGTGTAGTTTGTTCAGCTGGACACACTTCTGCATCAATAAAATTAATGCTCTATTAGAAAGGAAGAGAGTAGATATGGGATAAGAACAAGGAGTCTGCCACACACCTTTTCTGCTTCTTTGCAGCACAGTTGGAATTGGCTGTCATTTCACAAATAATTGTATTAAATATTAAAAACAGAGCAAAGAAGCAAAGAATGAGAAGAAAATAAAATCTTATTAACAAAGTCAGTTTTACAAAGCAGTTCTTTGTGGCCAGAAGACAAGTATCCCGGAGTCCCTACAACTTCAGTGGGGCCTCCCTAGCACCACCTCCCAGGAAACTAAATTTCTGCCCTCCCAACTTCCTTCTAAATCACAAATGCCACTTCTCTTGTTTATTTTACTGTATTTTTAAAATGAGTATCTTTTGTAAGAATCACATGGCATTATGTTTCTTTTACAAGGGTGCATTGGCACAGAAACAGTATTGTATATTTATAAATATAATAATGAAAATATTAGAAGGATAACAAAGGTGCCTTTGGAACACTCTCTTGGATCTCACAAGCTCTTTCTAACTGAAGGCCAAAGACAGGGGTTGCCTAGGGCCCAATCTCCTCAGGAACAGTTTTCAGCCTGCCTCATTCATAGTCCATAGACTGGGCTTGGGTAACAATGATGTCAGCAGTGGCAATGAGAAACTGAAGATTAGAGGCCCTTCTCCCATTTCTCTGGATGCTGCATAAGCCTGCTGGATCCTGGACCAACGTGAGAGGTGACATTAATGGCTTACATGGAGGTAAGCAAATGGAATATGTCATGTACACCTGCATTTGTACCTTAGAGTCATACCTAATGCAAATGTTTCCCTCATTCCAGTGGCTCCTCACTGTTCCTCCACATGGCCCTTTGATGCTGACTTCACCTACATGCTTCTTGTTGTGCTCACTCTCTGTGTCCCTACCCCCCATCAACTCCACATGCTAGCCAAGATGTTTCCCACTGGCATCTAAAAGAGATTAGACATTATTTGCACCATATCTAAGTATCATGTAGTGGTTAAGAGCTTCATCTCTGAAGGGTACAAATACTGCCTTCCCTATTGTCTATTTAAGATAGCCTTAGGTAAGTCATTTAACCTCAGTGTGTCTCAGTTACCTGTCTGAAACTGAGATAATAACATTACCTACCTTGTAAGTTTGTTGTGAGGATTGAATGAGTTAGTTCATAAGGTACTTGTCACATAATTCGTTCTCAATAAATGTTAGCCACTATAATACAGCTATGGGCTTTTGGCATGTTAGTCCCTCTGCTTAGAGCACCCTTTCCCACCTCTTCTGTTGGAAAACTCTCTTTTCTTCCTTCCAAAATGACTCCAAATTTATCTCCTTTCTTAAGTGTTGCTTGAGTCCCCTAAGCGAAATTAGGGATTCACTTAGGTTTATTCAACACTTTGCACATAGCGCTCACTAAACTGGAACCTCCTTGAGGGCAAGACTCTATGTCTTGTTTCTTTATCTTTAGCATCTTGCACAGGGCCTGACCTATAGTAGACTCTTGGTGGCTGTTTGGGAATGAATAAATGAATTGATGAAGAATGCAAAACAAAATGCAACAAGTGGGATCATCATATTCTCCCTGCCCAAGACTCCCCAATGACAGATTTTATAAGTTCTGCCACATACACATCACTTTCACAGAATTTAATATAATATCCTCTTTCATAATGTCCTAAAATGTGTCTCCAGACCGCCTCCCCATTTTATTCATGATAATCTGTGGGTGTTAGAACTCTCTAGACTAGCTATCAGCAGAGGGAGCTGATAGGGAGGGCAGGTGTTTGGGAGGACAGGAGTTGGGGTGGAAGAAAGCTAAATCATCAAGATTTCCAGGGATGACACATCCCATTCCATTCCTTTTTCATAGGGCATGCTCTTAAAGATGTTTCTTGAGGAGAGGTGACACTTTCATGACCTACAGCAGTTCCTGTCTGTGGAAAGAATGGGGCAGCTGTGCCTGATTATAGAGAAAGAGGCCGGGAACTAAGCCAAAGTAGTCATAAAAGGATACAGAGGTTGGTCATAGGCTTATGTTGTCAGATAATCAAGGTCCCAAGCAGAATCAGGTATGGCTGGCAAGTTATTTGAACCAGATTGAAGGAAGGAGTAGGGCCCTCACTTTGATAGTTCCCCTTGTGCCCAAAACTTGGGTACTCACATGAACCAAAAACTCTGACAACGATGACTTTGACTAGAGTGTTAGGCCATAAAGGGTGAGGGATGAGGTGTGGAAAATTTGCAAAATCAAACTGCAGTGTGGTTGCTGCTTTTTCTATGGATTTGCCACTGAGTCACTATGTGACCTTGGGTAAGTTCTTTTTTTTCTAAGCCTCAATTTCCCCATCTCTGCAACAAGGCAGCTAGACTTGATAATCTCTAAGAACCTTACAGCTCTGTAATTCTGGCACAAATTGTGAACTGAGATATCCAAAGAAGACTCTTACAACCAGGAGAGATTCACCTCTCTGGCTAGAAAAAGAGGTTGCCCAGCATGAGGGCAGGGGTTTGTGTAGGATGATTCCTTTGAGGGCCCAGTGATCCCTGAATGTCTGTCTCCCAAGTGGGTCTGGGGCTAATTTGAGCTCACTCAAGTCTCCTAGACTTTGTATTCTTTGTATTTTTTTTTGAGTGCCACCCCCAGCATGAGGCCCTGGCCTTGAAAGGTCTGAGAGAAGCCCTGGCTAACGAAGGCATTTCTTCCTGAGAGAAATTGAAGTGCATTTTCCAGGCTGAGAAGATGATAATTTTCTCATTTAAATCATATCTATTATAAACTTAAGTGGGGTTTATTTGGAGAATAATTTAGTTTCTCAAGACAACTGGAAAAAACCTATTAGCAGTGGGAGACTGCTCCAAGCATATGGCTTTTTTTCCCCCCTGGGGTGGGTGGGGTGGGGAGGAGGTAATTTACTGGCATTTTTATAGCTCTTTGAAGCTGAGAGTGGTATGGCCAGAAGGAAACATAGTTCTTTAGCTCTGGGACAGGGCCTGCGAATCTGTATGTTGCTTTCTAGGAGTTGCAAGAAGGGAAACATCCTTAAACTACAGAGAAAATGGGTAGAAAGATAACAAAGGCACAGAAATGATACAAGGAGAAGCCGTAGGATCTGACTTATGGAGAAGGTTTGGGGTCATCTAAAGTACAGAATGATGGGATGGTGATATTTAAAGACTGGAAGGGCTTTAAGTGATTGCCTGGCTCAAATATCACCATTTTACAAGTTAGGAAGCTGAGTTCATACACATGCATGAATACACTCACAAACACTCCTTAAAGTTATGGAATCATAGATACACAGTGTCCTGGAACTGAGCCACTGTAACACAGCTTATCTGATCCCCCTTCCCCAGTTATGCTGTCAATGGGGAACTAGAGGCCCAGAGAAGAGAAAGAATCAACCCAAGGTAACACAGAGAGTCAGTGGTAAGCTAGGGAATGGAGACACAGAGAAAGAGCATTTGCAAACTCCTTAAAGCATGAAGTGGGGGGTGGAAGAAAAGGCTTCGGGGACTTGACACTAGGGAATTAGCAGGCAGACCACACACAAAGAGTGAGTGTGTTTACTCTCTCTAAGGCAATCCTGTCCTGGACAGTGGTCTTTCATTTCCAAAGATTTCCGCAGAATGAAGGCTCATACACTAGAAGCACGTGAAACAATTACTTGGTTTCCATCATTTTTCTCTTCTCATCTCTTTTCACTTACCCTATCCTCTCTTGACCTCCTCCATTTCTCTCTCTAGTTTCTCTCCCTTATGCTCTTTGTTCCAGAATCACTACTCCTAGGCCCTACCTTAGTTGTATAGGTTGTGTCTACACCCAGCTGAATGGCACCCTTAGAGTTGCAGTGTGCATCCTGTATAACTCTGCAGAATTCCTGATCCACCCCATCAACAGCAAAATGCTTATTACCTTATCTCAGATAGATATATGGGAAGGAAGGCCTAGGCTAAACACTAGTGATGCCATTTTCCCTCCCTGGTGTCATATCACTTTCAAAAGGAGAGCTAATTGCCCCCAATGAATTTCTAATTGATGGATGATTATAGTTGGAAATATGAAGTTAGGGGAGGGGGAATAATATTGGGGGATATAATTACTCCAAATATAATACCTTACAGATCTAGCTTCAAGGACTTAAAGTTTGAGAATTCTTTCAATGCAACACTCATTACTGAATACCTACTTTGTGCCAAGTTTTGTGTTAGGTATGGGAAAGGCATGAGAGTAACAAAGTGACAGGGAAAAATTACAAAAACAATTTCACAAGGAGTAGTACAGGTGATTGCTTAAGGAGCTAATTATAACTCGAAGCTGAAGAAAGTGTGAGCTAAACAGCTCCTTATGGAAGTACAAATGTGGGGGATGATATCTTCTAGTGGGGGTAGGGGGAAAGGAAGGCTGCACAGAAGAGCTGGCATTTGTGTTCTGCCTAGAAAGCTGAAAAGGATTTCTCCCAAATCAGGGGAGGTGAAGGAAAAGGGAACAGAGGGATGAGTAAATGCCTGGGGGCCTGATAAAATAGAACATGTTTGAACCCTGGGATGGGAGGATACCAGGGAGGAAAGGGTAGATGAAGTTTTACAGGTTAAGAGTGGTATAGAAGGGAAGCCCACAATGCCAGGCTAAGGGGCTCAGGTCTTATCTTTGGGGAAATGAGGAGCCATTGAAGAGTTTTAAGCAGGGAAGTCACATGATCACATTTTGTTGATTGTTTTGTTTTCTTTCTCTGGATAATAATTATGGCAGCAGTGTGGAAGGCTGACTGGAAGAGGGGAAGCCTGAAAATAGGGAGATGAATTAGAACATTTTGAAGGACAGAACTGAGTCAGTGTAACAGATAGAAAAGATACTTTGGTAGTAGATGAACAGAATTTGAGTAACATGAGACTGAGGGGTTTATGAATCAGCTACTAATGGTCCAAAACAATCACTGATCTAACTGCCCTATAACAATAAGCATTTATTATATCAGCAGGTCAACTAGGATTGTGATTACTAGGCTAGGCTTGTGCCGGATTGGCTACAGGGATGAGAATGCACACACAAAGCTTCTTAATACCCATACCGTCACTTATGCCAGCCTTCCATTGGCTGAAGAAAATCACATAACTGGTCCTAGAATCAGAGTAGAAGGGCACTATAATGTTACATGTCAACAATGAGCATGGATAAAGAGAAGGGTGAATAATTGAGACCATTAATGCAATCAGTCTACCACTGTTGGATCTGAAGGATGAGGCAAAGGGAGAAAGAGAAAAAAGACCATATGCCACATTTGAGAAACAAACCAAAGGCTAACGTGGCTGTACCAGAGACAGCAAGGAGGGAGAGTGGTGTGATCTAAAGCTGGTAGGTGCCAGATCATGTAGGTTCTCACAGTAATGGTTTTAGTCTTTATCCTGAGAGCAATAAGAAATCACTATAGAGATTTAAGTAGAGGAAGGACATTCTCCAAATTTTTAGCTGAGCCTAATGGATAGCTTATAATGCCATTCAATGACATAGTGAAGCCTAGAGAAGCTTGAGTTCTCCAGCTGGAAGGCCAAGGTTAGATGCGTGGTAGATCTTGATGAGTCTAAGCCAGGGTTTCTCAATGTTTAGTGCTATTGACATACTAGGTGAGATCAATCTTCGTTGTGGGGCTTGTCCTGTGCATCTATGCCCACCAAGTTGTGATAACTCAAAATTTCTCCAGACATTGTCAAAGTCTCTGGGGACCAAAATCACCCTTGGTTTGGAAGCACTGGATCTAAACTAACCCTGGTCTAATCTAACCCTGGTCTAAATTAATTGTGGCAATTTCATTTCCTTTGCCTCTGATTGATTAGGAAGTGGCATGTGTTTCAGAGTGCTGGCTACCCCCTGATATTCATTCTCCACTTCTTTCATAGCAATAGAGTGCCAACTTTTAGCTGGGCACGTTGATATCAGATTCTCTTGCAGTGGGGTGTAGGAATGACACTAGGTTTTTGCCAATGAGATTTAAGTGGAAGTGCTGTATTTGAATTCTGGGAAAGCTCTTTAAAATGGATAGCGTGTCTTCTCTTTTGTTTCCTTTGTCTTCCTTTCTGAATATGAATGTCATGACTGGAGCTCCAACAGCCATTTGGGGCCATGTAGATATGGACAATTCCATAAGAATGGCAGAATAGAAGGCTGGAAGGGTCTCTGAAAACTTCTTGAGGCTATCATACTGGCCCTGGGCTGCCTGGCCCTGGGCTGCCTGCCCCTGGGCTTCTATACAGAATTAAAATGTTATTATATTTAGAACACCCATTTTGTGTTTTGTTTTGTTTCATTTGTTTGTTTTTCTGCTGTATTGCTGCTGAATCTAATCCTAACTGCAAAAGCGCATAAACTGCATAGTGCAATTCTTACCGATGACATGTGAGGAGAAGTTTATTGTGGAGCTTGGAGGAAAGGTTAATTCACTTGATCTTCGCCAAAAGGCTGAGCAGTGACAGGAAGGATTTTCGCTGTCTAAAAATGAGTCAAAAGGAAGGACTGCCTCTCTTTTTCAGCCTTTGGTCATTAGTGTATGGAAACTTTATGCCTGGCACTGTGGCAGCCATCTTTTGATCATAAGAGGAGTAGCTGACATGCTAAAGATAACAGAGCAGACAGATGGAAAGAACCTGGATTCTTTATATCATTGAGCCACTGAATTGACCAATGCCAGAACTATATCCAGAGTATTTGTTAGATAAAGCCAATACATTGTTACCGTAATTTAATCGTTTTTACTTAAGTTTCTGTTATTGCACCTTAAAGTCTCCAAAATGATACAAATAGGATATGAAGGAAAATAATAAGCTAAGTTAGGATATTTTGAATTTGAAAAAATTTGTGGGACATCTTTTTTTTTTTTTTTTTTTTGAGATGGAGTCTTGCTCTGTCACCCAGGCTGGAGTGCAGTTGAGCTATCTTGGCTCACTGCAACCTCCACCTCCTGGGTTCAAGCAATTCTCGTGACTCAGCCTCCCGAGTAGCTGGGATTACAGGTGTGCACCACCACACCTGGCTAATTTTTGTATTTTAATAGAGACGGGATTTCACCATGTTGGTCAGGTTGGTCTTGAACTCCTGATCTCAAGTGATCCTCCCTCCTCGGCCTCCCAAAGTTCTGGGATTACAGGCAAGAACCACCATGCCCGGCCTGACATCTATGTTTTTGATGCCTAATAGTCACTTGGCCACATAGATTTGAGCCTAAAAGAAGATATGAGACTGGCCTTAGTAATAGGGAAGGAGCTCTGGTCCTCCTTGCAGGTGGGGGCCTGGCTATCCACTGTGACCTACCTCCCACTTCCTTATGGCTAATCTATTGGTAGGGTCACAGTAGGGGAGCTCTACTTCAGGATCTCAGGGAAAGAATAGCACAGAGCTGCAAAAGAGGGGTATGGGCCTCATTAGAATCAGAATGATATTCCCAAGGCCCAAAGTCAGCACTTGTTGAGGCTGACCTCAGAACGCACCGGTAATACTGTCCCTCCCACATCCCACACCAGACATTCTGAGCTTGGCTTATAGCAGTAGCTGTGGGGAAAACCCAAGTACCTGTGGGACCCCTCCTAGTGTCACCAGCTGATTATTATCCCTATACTGACATTTAAGCCTGACGCCTCTGGCTAAGGTCCTATACATGCTCGTAACCACCAGAGGACAGTACGGTGTGGACATGGCTTGCCAGCCAGCAATGCAAGCCAGACTTTCTGGAATTATTTATGCCTAAACCAGAGGCCCTCCTACCACTGCCTTTAAGTTTAGACTGGGGCCCAAGAGGTTCTAGGAAGGAAGCACAGAGCCATTGGGTTTTGAAGGAAGCTGTAGCACTTTGCCTTTGTCTTCGTTACTCAGTTTCAGGCTTTATAGGGAAGGTAAGAACTCCTCATGTCCTCAGTGTATCATGGGTTAAAGCCAAAAGCTGCTGGAAGCACAAACTAAAGGATATATTTGGAAGGTAGATCCCTCCTCCTCTTCCTCCGGAAGGGGCAGGCAGACCTTGGCCTCATGCCCAGATCACAGAACCACAGACTCAGAGCTGAAAGAGCCCGTAGCTATCAGGCAGCAATTTTAGTCTACAAATTCATGAGTCACTTGAAATTATATGCTAAATTGTGGCATCTGCATTCACAGATTTCGTCAGAATCTCAGAAGTCTGTGATTCCATGAAAAGTTAAGAAGCATTACAAACCCTTTAAGTTACAGACAAGGCACTGAGAGGCAAGGAGCTCTCCCAAGGCCACAGAATTAGCCAGGGTCAGAGCTGGGATTAGAAGTCAGGCCTCTGACATCAGTGCAGAGACTCTGCACTATGCAGTAATCCTTTAAACTTTTCTCTTCAAACTGTGGTTTCCTGGGCACATAGGGTAATAGGGAAAGAAGGTGATGGTAGCAGTAAGCTAGATCTGGGCAGCAAGTACAATCCAGACTGCATTTGTAGGCATTTTGTAGGTGGTGGAATAGGCTGGAGGGGAAGATGGGAGGAGTGTCAGGGAACCCAGGAGTCTTATCGGGGAAGCTACCAGGGTGCTTTCTCCATGCTTTGCCGAGTCCCTTTCTTTCTCTTTCCCTCTGGCTACAGGATTATATCTTCTTACTTGTCTTACACATTATTACTGACTCAGTTTCCTTGGGTTCCATGTCAGTATGCTTAGCTGGAGTTTGACTGTGAATTTGGATATAGTCTCCTCACCTTCTTCCATTTTTTTTGCCTTGCTGAAGAGTGAGCATTTAGGAACTGTGAGTGTTAGTGCTATTCACTTCTGGGCCAGGGGAAAACCAAAATAACTAAGGGATCTTATAGAATGTTTTGAGTAACTAGCCCAGATCTACCACTAAGCTCAGTGGCCTATAGAATGTCAAAGGGGAAAGAGATCTTAGAAAGTTCATCGAGTCCTTGATTATACAAATTGGGGTCTGTGGCCCAGAAAGGAAGAGATGAACCTGTCATCACACAGTACTTTGAGAGCTGTAACTGCACTCTAAGGACATAAGAATCCTAGCTCTCCCTAGCATGCTTTGCTTTTCTGCACTGTTTTGGCCTCTCTAGGATGGTACTGGAAGTTTCATTTTGAAGCCCTGGCCAGCAAGCAAAGCTGTTAGTCTGTTGGGTTTTTAGGCCCTACCAGAACCTTCTTCCTAATTTTGTGCCTAATACAGGAGGACACTCCCTACATGACATGCCAGCAGGTCAACCCTCTGGCTCCCAGTTCCTTAGTTGTGTGTCCCTGAAGGCAGTATGGCAAAATAGAAAACGTCCCACAGACTGCGTTACTATACCAGGCAAGTTCACTTCTCAAGCTCAGGTTTTTTAATCTGTAAAACAGGGACAGGACCTCACTGGGCACTTTTAATTCCCTTTAGGCAGCTTTACATATTTTCATAGCATTTATTACTTTCTTGCATATCTTATAATTTATTCACTTGTCTGTCCAACTGAAATGTCAGCTCCACAAGGTCAGGGATCTTTGATTGCTTTAATCATTTCTGCATGCCCAGTGCCTAGAATAGTGCTTGACATATAATGTGTATTCAGTGAAAAGCTGTTTAATGAATGAGTAAGAATTAAATAAGAAAATGAATAGGGGAGTGTTCTATTCATTCTTTCTGGGAAGTTAGAGTTAACAGGACACTCTCACCTTGAGAGTTCTTTTGGTCTTTCTATGTGCTGAGCCTGGCAAGGGTGTTGGTTATCAAAGTACTTATCCCCCTCCTTGGGCTGCTTTCACAGCTGCTGTCTGGTCTTTGCACTGCATACCAAGGTGATATTGCAGCACTCCTTTTTGCAAGGTTGGAGACTGTGTCCCAGGGGCAGGCTGGGAGTCGGTGTCGGGAGTCAGGAGGCTATGCCAGTCTGGATTTGTAGCTGTCTTTTCTGGATGGTGAGATACTTGCACAGGTGCTGTACTCTCTCCTTGTGTAAAACAAAGACCTAACCCCCAAGAAAGACATGAGTAATTTACTGGACAATTTAGTCCACTTTGGGTAGAATCAATTAAAAAATAGTCAGTATTTAGGAAGCACTTAGACATCCAAAGATTATTTAACTACTAAGGTCACTATGTTGAGAGCTTTGTCATTGTAATGAGAGTTCCAGTGAATGTATATTTAAGGCAGTCTGGCCTTTTCTGCCCACTCCTAATATCTTCCCTCATCTACCCTCACCTTCCTGAAAGTTGTTATGTCTTGTTTGTCTGTCTGTCTGTCTGCCTGTCTCTCAGACCACTCCTTGTGTCTTCTCTCAGCCTGACCTTTCTGGGTTATCTGATTATGACATCCACATATCTTTTTCCTCTTTCTCTGGTTCTCAGCCTTCATCTTGAGAAGTAAGTTGTAAAAGATGCTCTGGGTGATTACAAGTGGTGAAGCTGTTCTGTTGGTAGATAAGTCAGCAAATAAGTTTCTGAATTTCCACAGGAAAAGCTACGGATCACCTAACAGAATCTTTTAAGGCAGGAATTAGTATCTAAGTCTCTGTGAGCTGTTAGATACTACCAAATAGATTATGCTTGGGCCTGTACTGGGGGAATTCTCAGCTGCACAGAGCCTAGAAAACTACACACTTATAAAACTAAGAGATGACCTAGACTCCCTCTGCTCCCCTTAAAAGATACATATATCACACACACACACACACACACACATATATATATATATGATGTGTACACACACACACACACACACATGATTCTCCTCTGCAATATCTTGGAAAACCACTTGTCTAGGGCTCTCTTGCACATCTCATATGATAAGGAGGTCACTCCATCTAATGACAACCTGTTTCATTTACAGGCTGCTCAGTTAAAAGGTTCTTTCTTGTGTTGAGCTGAAATTTGTTTCCCTCTGGTTCCCACCCAAGGGTCTCAGTTCTGCCTTCTGAAGCCTCTCAGACTTCATCTGCTCTCTCTGCTCCTGATAATATCTTAGAGGTCTACAGGCAAAGACCTCTTCTCTGAAGCCTTCTCTTCTCCAGCTGATATGATTTGGATGTTTGTCCCCTCCAAATCTCATGCTGAAATGTGGCCTCCAATATTGGAGGTGGAGCCTAGTGGGAAGTATTGGATCATGGGGTCAGATCTTTCATGCATGGCTTAACACTAGCGCCTTGGTGATGAGTGAGTTCTCGCTCAGTTAGTTCATGCAAGATCTGGTTGTTTAAAAAGGTCCAGGACCCCTCTTCACTCTATTGCTCCCTCTTCATCCTCCACCATGATTGTAAACTTCCTGTGGCCTCACCAGGATCTAAACAGACAGCAGCACTATGCTTATGCAGCCTACAGAACCATGAGCCCATTAACCGACTTTCTTCATAAATTATCTAGTCTCAGATATTCCTTCATAGCAACACAAAATGAACTAGCACAAGAGCATAAATGGCCACAGATCCAAATTCTTTCAGCCCCCACCCCTGTCTGTTCACTCCCTTCTGGACGCATCCTACATATGACCCCCTTAATTATGGTACTCAGAGCCAAAAAAATGTTCCTCAGTAAGGGTCTAACCAGTACAGAGTGGAAAGGGACTGTTGGTTCCCTTGATCTAAACACTGTACATATGTTACTGCAGCCTAAGTTTCCATTAGATTTCGTTTGGCTTCATCATCTCAGTGATGATGCCTATAAGGCAGTCTCAAGTTCCTTTTCTACAAACTGTGTGTAGGACAGTCTCTTCCATCCTGTGAATAGTCAGTTGGTTTTCTTCACTCAAATGCAGGCCTCTCCATTTGTAACTGTCAATCATCTGGTCAGGTTCAACCACTTACTTCAGCCTGTTGACATCTTTTTGGAGCCTAACTCCAAGGCCTGAAATATTCCTCCCTCCCTTTCAGCTTTCAAACTTTAGTAGTAATTTCCTCTCCTCTCTCTACATGAGCCTATTTTGCTATTTTGTTGAGACATCAAGTCCCTCATGTATTCCTTCAGGAGGGTAGTAGCCACCTTCTCTGCGTGCTCCTGGGGGCAGTTCTCAAGCCCTGTGGTATGAAAATGACCTTGATCCGTGAGCACCAGCAGCTTTTGTGTGTGTGTGTGTGTGTGTGTGTAATACAATGTTATGCTATCGAAAATATACATTGGCAAAACATTCAGATTTAAAGCATCATTGCTAATGACATAACATTCCATAAGTACTTCACTTGGGAGATATTTAGCTTGCTTCTAATTTTTCTTTCTTTTTAGCTTTTATTTTAGGTTCAGAGGTACGTGTGCATGTTTGTTATGTAGGTAAATTTGTGTCATGGGTTTGTTGTACAGATTAGTTTGCCATCCAGGTGCTAAGCCTACTGACAATAATTACTTCTGGTGCGCTCTCTTCTCCCACCCTCCATTCTCAAGTAGGCCCCGCTGTCCGTTGATTCTTTGTGTCCATGAGTTTTCACCATTTATCTCCTACTTAACAGTAAGAACATGCCATATTTGATTTTCTGTTCCTGCATTAGTTTGCTAAGGATAATTGCCTAATTACCATCAGCTCCACCCATGTTCCTGCAAAAGACATGATCCTGTTCTTTTTTATAGATGCATAGTATTCCATGATATATATGTGTCTTTGCCATTGTGAATAGCGCTGTGATGAACATTCATGTGCATGTATTTTTATAATAGAACTATTTATATTTCTCTGTTTGTAAGTCAGTAATGGGATTGCTAGGTCAAATTTTACTTCTGTTTTTAGTGCTTTGAGGAATTGCCACACAGCTTTCCACAATGACTGACCTAATTTACACTTCCATCAACAATGTATAAGCGTTCCTTTTCTCTGCAACTTGATCACCATCAATTATTTTTTTACTTTTTAATAATAGCCATTTTGATATGTGAGATGGTATTTCATTGTGGTTTTGATTTGAATTTCTCTAATCATCAGTGACATTGAGCTTTTCTTATATGCTTGTTGGCCACATGTAGATTGTTTTTTTTTTGAGACAGAGTCTCACTCTATCACACAAGCTCTAGTGCAGTGGCACAATCTCTGCTCACGGCAACCTTCACCTCCCAGGTTCAAGTGATTCTCCTACCTCAGCCTCCCGTCTAGCCAGGATTACAGACATGAGCCACCATGCCTGGCTAATTTTTGCATTTTTAGTAGAGACGGGGTTTCGCCATGTTAGCCAGGCTGATCTCCAGCTCCTGACCTCATATGATTCACCCACCTCAACCTCCCAAAGTGCTGGGATTATAGGCGTGAGCCACCGCACCCGGCCTGTGTGTCTTCTTTCGAGAAGTGTCTGTTCACGTCCTTTGCACACTTTTTAATGGGTTTATTTTCTCATAACTTTGTAAATTCTTCATACATGTTGAATATTAGATCTTTGTCAGATGGACAGTTTGCAAAAGTTTTCTCCCACTCTGTAGGTTGTCTGTTTACTCTGATAGTTGCTTTTGCTGCACAGAAGGTCTCAAGTTTACATTCCATTTGTCAACTTTTGTTTTTATTGCACTTACTTTTGGTGTCTTCGTCATGAAATCTTTGCCCGTTCCTATGTCCTGAATGGTATTGTCTAGGTTGCCTTCCAGGGTTTTTATTGTTTGGGGTTTTACATTTAAACCATCAATCAATCTTGAATTGATTTTTTTTATATGGTGTAAGGAAGGGGTTCAGTTTCAATCTTCAGCGTATGGCTAGCCAGTTATTCCAGGACCATTTATTGAATAGAGAGTCCTTTACCTATTGCTTGTTTTTCTCAGCTTTGTTATTGGTTATAGGTGTGTGGCCTTATTTCTGGGCTCTCTGTTCCATTCCATTGGTCTATGTGTTTGTTTCATATCAGTACCATGCTGTTTTGGTTACTGTAGCCCTGTAGAAGAGTTTGAAGTCAGTTAACGGGAGGCCTCCAGCTTTGTTCTTTGTTCTTTTTTCTTAGGATTGTCTTGGCTATTTGGTCTCTTTTTTTTGGTTCTGTATGAATTTTAAATAGTTTTTTCTAGTTCTGTGTCATTGATGGTTTGATAGAAATAGAATTGAATCTATAAAGTGCTTCAGGTAGTATGGGCATTTTAATGATATTGATTCTTCTTATCCATGAGCATGGAATGCTTTTCCATTTTTGGTGTCATCTCTGATGTCTTTGAGCAGTGTTTTGTAATTTTCACTGTAGAAATCTTTCATCTCCCTGGTTGGCTGTATTCCTGTGTAATTTATTCTTTTTGTGGCAATAGTGAATGAGATTGTGTTACTGATTTGACTGGCAGCTTGCGTATTGTTGGTGTACAGGAACGCTAGTGACTTTGGGACATTAATTTTGTATCCTGAGACTTTTCTGAAGTTGTTTATCAGGTGAAGGAGGAGGTTTTGGGCAGAGAGTATGGGGTTTTCTAGACATAGAATTATGTTGTCTGTAAACAGGGATAGTTTGATTTCCTCTCTTTCTATTTAGATGCCCTTTATTTCTTTCTCTTGCCTGTTTGCTCTTGCTTGAAGATTTTTTTTCCTTCCTTTTTTTAAATGTTGAATATAGGCCCCCAATCTGTTCTGGCTTGTAGGGTTTCAGCTGATAGATCTGCTGTTAGCCTGTAGTGTCCCTTTCGTAGGTGACCTGCCTTTTCTGTCTAGCTGCCTTTAACATTCTGTCTTTGGAAAATCTTACGATTATGCATCTTGAGAATGATCTTGCTGTGTAGAATCTTGCAGTGGTTCGTTATATTTTCTTAATTTGACTCTTGGCCTCTCTAGCAAAGTTGGGAAGCTTTTCATGGACAATATCTTGGAATAAATTTTCCAAGTCATTTGCTTTCTCTTCATCTCTTTCAGGGATGCCACTGATTCATAGATTTGGCCTGTTTATAGTATCTCATATTTCTTGGAGGTTTTGTTGATTTCTTTCCATTCTTTTGTCTTTATTTTTGTCTGACTGTCTTATTTCAGAGTGCCAGTCTTTAATTTCTGAGATTCTTTCCTCAGCTTGGTCTATTCTGCTGTTAATACTGGCAATTGCTTTTTGAAATGCTTTTAGTCTGTTTGCCAGCTCTGTCAGATTTGTTAGGTTCTTTTTCATACTGGCTATTTTGTCTTTCAGCTACTGTATCATTTTATTGTGAGTCTTAGTTTCCTTGCAGTGGGTTTTGTCTTTCTCCTGAATCTTGATTATTTTCATTTCTATTCATATCTTGAATTTTATTTCTGTCATTTCAGCCAGTTCAGCCTGGTTAAGAACCCTTGTTGGAGAACTGTTGTGATTGCTTGGAGGACGTACAGCACTCTGGCCATTTGAGCTTTCAGAGTTCTTGAGTTGGTTCTTTTTCATCTCTGCCAGTGAGTGTTCATTTAACCGCATTGTAGATTGAGTACAGTTGAGACTTCCTTTCTGGATGTTTTCACAGGGCTGAGGCTTTGTGCGGGGCTCTTTATTTGTAGCTGACTTCTTGCCTTTGCTTTCACAGGTATGTATGTTTGTGAGGTTTGTGTGTGTGTGTGTGTGTGTGTGTGCTAAGTTGGCCAAACAGCAAAGATGGCATCCTGACCCTCTCTCTGGGAGCTTTGTCCCAGAGTACAAACATCAGAGTAGTAAAAACATCAGTAGTATGAACATCATAATAAATATTCTTGTGTAGCCTGGTGTAATGGTGGCCACTTGTAGTCCCAGCTATACTAATGGTTGAAGTGGGAGAATCACATGAACTCAGAAGTTTGAGATCACAGTGTGCTATTATATGATCATGCCTGTGAATAGCCAGTGCACTCCAGCCTGGGTGACATAAGGAGACTCCATTTCCAAAAATAGAAAAAAAAAGAACTAAAATCTCTAGACATGGCCAAATGTCCCCTACAAAGTAAGTAGCCCCCAAGTTGAGAACCACTAGGTTATTCAAGGTGTTCTTAGGACACAAAAAGCATGAATCATCAAAAAAGAGGAAAAAATGATAAATTGGACTTTATTAACACTTCAACATTTAAAAATATTCTTGTGTATAAAATACAAGTTTTAAAATGTACTTATTCAGGAAAGATTGATTGAATGCTTACAGGTACTTATTGTGCTAGGCTCTGGGGAAATATGATGAGGAAAACATGTTCATTTCCTGCCATGCTGGAGCTTGTAGTCTAATAGTCTGTCCATCCCCTTAAGTTTAGTTCCTAGGGATGGAATTACTGCATCAAGACTGCTTCCCAGAGCAATTTATATGCCTCTTAGCAGAAGACAAACTTTGTCATTTTCCTATATTCTCATGAACATAGGTTTTCTTTGAACTTTGATTGGTTTCTTAATAATTTCATCAGGAAAATGGAACTGGATAACCTAGAATACAAGAGTGAGGAAGTCATATGCCATCTAGACTCTTACCACGGTTTTCTCCTTTTGGTCTTTGGCTTCTAGCACTTGGTGCTTTTTGCTAGATAGTCCCAATAAATAGTTTTCTTTTCCCATCTGATATTATAGATTATGAGCAATTTTATTTTTTGGTTTATTTGGTTATTCATCCATTCATCAGTAATCACATGATAAGTGCCTACTTTGTACTAAGCCGTTACCAGTTTACAGGGATATAGAGATGAAAGGTAAAATGCCTGCCCTCATCATCTCCCAGACTACTCCTCAAGGGCTAGTAAGGAGAAGGCCTCTGACACTACCTAATTAACTTAATTGCTTTGACGTTGGCGCTCCTCAGGCCTCTGAGCATCCCGTGTAATTGAGACATCAGTGTGGGAGCCCATAGGGTGTGTTTATGGGGTAGTTCAGGCCTCTTTGCCCTCTGTGAACAATCTAAGAAAATATCAAACACTCACGTAGAGAATAGCTCAGGCTAATATGTGTGGAGGTGACTGCATGAATGGACCTATACAGTAGAGTCCTTCCAGATGACATGTTTGATATTTTGACAGAAAGCACTCCCTCCCCAACCCGATCTTAACATTTTGCCCAATAATTTTACCAATCGCTTTGTTGAGGGCTAGAGAACATTCCAATCAAAGTTATAAATGCAAAGAGGCTGTAAATGGGTAGGGTCAGGAAACGAGAGACCAGGGTAATATCCTCAGTCCAAGGAGGGTGCATGTAGACTGGAGTTCTAGATCACAGCTGACAAGATGTATTAATCTTATTCAAGTGCAAAGTCCTGTACCTCAGCTCTAAAATCTAGCTGTAGTGTTAATTCAAAACAAAATAAAACTGAAAAAATGTCAGTTAACTAATAGACACTGACTCAATGAAAATACTACAGGAAGCTCCAGAACTAGTGAGGGAGATAGACAAAGAAATAGAAAGGTATTGTCTGGTGTGATTAGTGCTACCATAGGGATAAATATATAAGACTGTGGGAGCACTACGTTAAGATAGGTGAAGAATAAATCCAGATGGAAAGGTGAAAGTAGTGCCAGGAATATGACAGTGAACAGCAAACAAAAATTCCTACCTTCAGGCAGCTTACTTTTTAATTTACACAATAAATACAAAAATATTATATGCTCATATTAAGTGCTATGGTGGAAAGTGAAGCAGATAAAAGGATGGGATGTGGGGCTTGCTGGGGTTATGACTGAGAAGGTGATATTTGAATAAAGACCTGAAAAAATTAGCAAATGAGCCATGTGAATATCTGGAGTAGAGTGTTCCAGGCACAGGGAGTGATAAGTACTGGGATCCCAAGGTAGGAACATACTTCTTATGTTTAAGGAATAAGTTGGAACACTGGTGTGCCTGAGGCAGAGTGAGCAAGGATAAGTAGTAGGACACGAGGTCAGAGAGGTTAGGGTTATAGGGCAAAGCAGGAGGTGGAACATGTAGAGTTTTGTAAGCCACCATAATAATATTGGCTTTTATTCTGAATGAAGTGGGAAGCCAATGGAGGGTTTGTTCAAACCTTAGAGGAACTTGAGTGCTTTGCTTAACAGTTGGATTTTATTCTAGAGAGTAAGAGGAGCTTCTGAATTTTGTTGTTGTTTTGAGATGGAGTCTTGCCCTGTCGCCCAGGCTGGACTGCAATGGCGTGATCTTGGCTCAGTGTGACCACCATTTCCCAGGTTCAAGTGATTCTCCTGCCTCAGTCTCCTGAGTAGCTGGGACTACAGGCACATGCCACCATGACCTGCTAATTTTTGTATTTATATTAGAGCTGGGGTTTCACCATGTTGGCCAAGCTGGTCTTGAACTCCTGACCTCAGGTGATCCACCCACCTTGGCCTCCCAAAGTGCTGGGATTACAGGCGTGAGCCACTGTACCTGCCCTATGAATGGTTTTGAGAAGGAGAGTGGTATGTGGATCTCTGTGTTAGATCACTCAGGTAGCTAGAAAAGGATGAATTGAAGGGGGAGATGTGGAAGTAGGAAAAGCAGTTAGGAGACCCTGTCCCCTTTCATGCCTATTCCAAATCGCCAAGGGAGCTGGGAAATAATTGGTCCTTCTCTCTGAATTGAAACCTCAAAGCCAGTAGAATACAGTGGGACTAAAATGGTGGCAAGGAGACTTATTAGGAGACGATTTCATTTATCCCAATGTGGGACAATGAGGAGCTGAACGAGGAGGGGCAGACTTTTAAGAGAGTAAAAGTGCAGCGACAGTCACAAGATGCAAAGTCAGGCTTCAATAGCAGCGACTGTGAAAATGACACAGGGGTTTTAATTGACAGTGACATCCTTGGCTCAATAATGGGATGTGACCGTGACAAAAGCTAAGGAAGTGACAGGATGCATTGATAAAAGCATAATACCTGGAACATGAAGGATATCAATCTGCTTTCATTTATATTCATTAAGACTTCCCTTTTACCATGAACCTTTCTCTTATTAAGCTTCCATGATCTTTCAGGCACTAGGCTTAGAGCTCTACCTGGGGTATCTCACAGAATAATCACCAAAATCCAGTATGGTAGCTATCTTATTTCCATTTTACAGAAACTGAAGTTTCAGAGAGGTAGAGTGACTAGGCAAGATCACTGTATCTTCATCTCCCATCTCGCCTGCCAGGGCCTTGCACAGAGTAGTGGGAAATGTGTGGGTAGTAATCAAAAAAGACTCTAATAATGCCATTGAATATTGGGCTTATACTTAAAACAAAATTGGTGTTATGTTTAAAATAGGAACATTTTCTGTTAAGAAAGCGTCCTGAAATCCTTAGGGACAAAATGATATGCTTTAAAACATCCTGAGAGGAAAATAGATGGAAAAAGGCAGCAGAGTGTGGAAAATGAAACGAAATGAGCAAAAGGTTAAATACATTTGAGTTTATTATTCTGTACTCTCTACTCTTTTATGTGTCAGAAATTTTTTACAATAACAAATTAACAAGTAAAATGTTAAAAATAAAAATAGGAAAAAAGGTCCTTAACACTGATGTGTGATGATTACTAAAGCACTCTGGAGAGGAAGAGAGTCATTTAATAGCCAAATGAAGAAAGTTCTAAAAGCAAGCTTGTTGGCATCAGTGAACCAGGGAGAGAGGCAGTAAGATCTTCTTGGTGCTCTAGTCCTGCACTGTCCAACGAGGTATCCACTACCCACATGTGGCTACTGAACACTTGAGATGTAGCTATTGCAAAGTGAGATGTGCTGTAAGTATAAAATACATACTAGATTTCAAAGACTTAGTATGAAAAACAAAATGGAAATTATCTTACTCACAATACTTTGAATTGACTTTATGTTGAAATGATAACATTTTGGCATAGTAGGTGAAATAAATGTATTACTAAAATTAATTTCACTTAGTTTTTAAAACCTTTAAAAATGTAGTCACTAGAAAATTCAAAATTACATATGAAGCTCACATATTTCTATTGGATAGCAACAGTGTCATGAAACACTTTATTTCAAAGGCTGACATTTACTGTTATTCATTTATTCATTCATTCATTCATTTAAATGCTCAAACTGAAATGTTGCAGTGAAAGAGAAAGCATGTAGTTTAGAGTCACAAGGACCGATTAATTACCAGCTTTGTGATCTTGAATAATTATTTAATCTTCCTAAACTTTGGTTTTCCTCTTCAATAAAATCCATGACCCAAGGTTGTTGAGGGCCTTGTACATAATTTATTGTCATATTGCCTCAAATCTAAGATGCCATTGATTGAAATTGCACCATCATTGTATGTAACACTAAAAAAAAAAATGCTGTCAATGAAATGACAGCACGTTGCTAAGAAATCATTGGTCTCAAGATGCCTCCTGATTTCAGAGATATCAAAATGTAAAACACCGACCACACTGTACTTGTCATTATTGATTTACAGATAAGTGTTTGTTGATAGAATGAAAGTTCATCTTCTCCATTTCACAGTGAGCTACTCAATGACAGAATCGCCATCTAAATGACCTTTCTTTCCCCGAAACAGGGCCTGGCACAGTGTAGGCATTTAATCCACTTTATATGAATTGATTTGACTTCTCTTTCTTCCCATTTGCTCTATTATCAGGTGCTGGGGAGGCATTTTCTGGTTTTAATTGAGCATTTTATATGATTCCATTTTTTCCTTTCTTAACACATGAATTGAACTTTTTATTTTTGAAAGAAAGAAAATGACGCAGATTAGGCCCCACTTTTCTAGGAGCTCTAAGTCCGATAACAACAGCAACAAAAACAACAATTATAAGAATAATTCACTGAACTCTACTATGTAAAAGTGTTTTATCATTATATTCACATATATCTTTCCAGTTCCTTTTGCTTTTTAGTTCATTTCTTTACTTTTTCTTTTGAGATAGGTTCTTGCTCTTTCACTCAAGCTGGAGTACTGTAGTACAATCATAGTTCATGCTTGGGCCCAAGTGATTCTCCTGCCTCAGCCTACCAAGTAGCTGGGACTACAGGCATGTGCTACCACACCTGGCTAGTTTTTATTTTTTGTAGAGACAAGGTCTTGCTATGTTACCCAGGCTGGTCTTAGACTCCTGGCTTCAAGTGATTCTCTTGCCTCTGCCTCCCAAATTGCTGCGTTACAGGTGTGAGCCACTGCATCCAGTCCATCCCTTTACTTTTAATTTATCTGAGTTTTTAGATTTAAGGTGGGTTTCTTGTAGACCCAAACCACATAGTTGGGCCTTATTATTTTAATCCATTCTGACAATCTCTGTCCTTTAATTGCTGTGCTTGGACCATTCACATTTAAAGTGATTATTGATATAGTTGAATTAATGTCTATCATGTTTGTAACAGTTTTCTGTTTGTTATACTTGCTCTTTTTTTTTCTTCTTCTCATTTTCTGCATTTTCTGGTTTTAATTGAGCATTTTATATGATCCCATTTTTTCCTTTCTTAACACATGAATTGAACTTTTTATTTTTTTATTTTTGAAAGAAAGAAAAAGAGAGGAAAGAAAGTGAGAGTGAAAGAAAGAAAAAAAAGAATGTAAGAGAGAAAGAAAGAGGAAGAGAAAGAGAGAGAGAGAACGGGATTCTTTTTCTATTGCCCAGGCTAGAAGGCAGTCTAAAAATGGGTATTAAAAACCTCTTTTATGCCAATGATTGTGCTTACTCTCCACCCCAAATCCACAAAACATACATTTTTCTCAGTATCACA
>CAUYLG010076865.1:0-12612 GCA_963573385.1 Cacajao melanocephalus
ATTCTGAGAAACTTAAAATTATAACATGATCTTTGGTATCTAGTAATTATGGAATAATGGAAACCAGATTAACCATCCCATCTTTAAAAACTAAAAAACAGGTTGGGGAAGGATAACATGGGGAGAAATGCCAGATACAGGAGATGGGGATGGAAGCAGCAAACCACACTGCTATGTATGTTCCTATGCAACAACCCTGTATGTTCTTCGCATGTACCCCAGAACCTAAAGTACAATAATATATATATGTATTTTTTTTTAAAAAAGAAATTACCCCTAAGGTAAAAGCAATAAGAAAACAAAAATAATGTAGAGAAAAGATAACATATCAGAGTAAAGAGATAATTTCACTCTGAAGAGTGAAGAAACAGAATTAAGAAAGTGAAGAATGAAATGAAGAGAATGAAGAATGGGAGTGAAGAAACAATTAGTGAAAGAGTGATAGATGTCAAATAACACAGAAAATATTTCTTATTTAGAAAAAATATTTTAAATAATAGAGAATACACACCAGATATTTGGTAAACAGAACCTACCATGACATATGATAGGTGAACATATCTACCTTCAAATATAAAGAAAAAACTTAAGCCTGGACAACATAGCAGGACCCTGTCTCTTTAACAAATTTTAAAATAAATAATTAGCAGCATTCTTTGTAGTCCCTGTTACTGGTGATGCTAAAGCAAAAAGACCGCTTGAGTCCAGAACTTTGAGATCAGCCTCGGTGATATAGCAGGACCTAATCCCAATAAAATTATATATATATATATATATATATTAATTTCATGCTTCAATAAAACATGCACAATGTCACAAAGAAGTAAAAAAAAAAATTAACAGTATGGTACTCGCCAAAGAGTAAGTATTCTATTGACCTCCTATTTCAACTACTAATGACTAAAAATCATGCAAAAATATATACAGACCTTTAAAGGAAAATACCATGATGCAAGAATTCCATGCCCTGCATATGTGATAGCAAAATAAAGTCATTTTGGGATACGAAATAGCTCAGAATATGTACTACCTAGAAACTTTTCCTGAATAAATAATTCAAAAATATTGAAAGATATCAAGATGCATTGATGGTCACCTGATATTCATCTTTTTTTGTTTTGATTTGTTTTTGAGAGACAAGGTATTTCTCTGTCACCCAGGCTATAGTGCAGTGGCACTATAGCTCACTGAAACTTCAGCCCAAGCAATCTTCCCACTTCAGCCTTCCCAGTAGCTGAGACTACAGATACGCACCACCACACCCAACCAATTTTTGTATTTTTTGTGGAGATGGGGTTTCAGCATGTTACCCAGGCTGGTCTCGAACTCCTGGACTCAATCACCTGCCTGCCTTGGCCTCCCAAAGTGCTAGGATTACAGGCATCAGCCACCATACCCAGCTATATTAATAATTGTAAATATGGTACCATTGAATTTTTGTAAACCTAAAGCCTAAAAGGAAGCTCAAATAAATAGCATACCTCTTTTCAACAACTAAAAAGGAAATATTTTTTAGGAATTTACCAATTCAAAGCCAGAAAGTAAGCAGACTAGGATGTCATCTTTTAGCATAGATGCACTTTTTAAGATATACATTTTATTGAAGCAAAGCATACATAAATGTAAAACTACACATAGACAAAAAATGCTGAGGCAAGCTGTTCCCTCTGCAATATTGGAGAGCACCTCCGTCTGTCATTTGAGAAAGGGCCACAGTGAGGTTGCCCAGGGTCTCAAAGGAAAAGCTGACTCTAGGGCGTCCCTTCACCCCCAGAATGCCTCCCTATTGCCATCTCCTTGACGAATCAGAGGAGCTGGCACATTTTTTTCCCTGATAATCCTTCGTGACCTCTCTATGAGACTCTTAATTTCCTTCTTTAAGTTACAACCAGAGGCTGGAAGTTTTTGCATTGGGATCAAATATTCCGTTATCATTATCCCCTAGGAGAGACAGTTTTACAATCACATGCGCGTGAGGGGACTGGTAGATAAAGTATGTTCCTTCCACAAACTAAAAGCTAAAAGGCTTTATTCACTTTTTTTCCTTCCCAGATTGAAGGAATTCATTTCTAGACATCCTTGGCAGGAGCTCAGAACTGTTTTATGCAGGCTCCATGCTGGCAAAATAGATAGTTTTTGATATCCTACTTTTGATTGAGCCGTGGTAATGTTGACAATGGTGGTGAGGGCAGGAGATCAAGTCATTTTTCAAAGTTAAGTAAATGATGTTCTAGTAAGATCAATATGAGACAATTAAAGACTAATACAAAGGTTATCACAGGGCCGACATCTATAAGTTAGACTTTTTTTTTCTCCCTAAGGGCAGTGGTTCTCAAATTTTAACCCATGTAAGAATCACCTGGAAGTCTTGTTAAACACAGGCTTCTGGCTGGGCACAATGGCTCACACCTGTAATCCCAGCACTTTGGGAGGCTGAGGTGGGTGGATCACCTGAGGTCAGGAGTTTGAGAACAGCCTGGCAAATATGGTGAAACCCCACCACTATTAAAAACACAGAAGTTAGCACACAGCTGTAATCCTGCACCAGGTGTAATCCGCCACTGGTGGCGTGCACCTGTAATCCCAGCTACTCAGGAGGCTGAGGTAGGAGAATCGCTTGAACCCTGGAGGTAGAGGTTGTAGTGAGCCGAGATCGTGCCACTGCACTCCAACCTGGGTGACAGAGTGAGACCTTGTCTCAAAAAACAAAAAAACACAGACTTCTGGCCCCATTCCTAGAGTTCCAGGGGTTGGAGAGTATGCAGGGGGAAGATTTTTCCTTTCTAACAAGTTCCCAAGTCATACTGATACTGCTGGTCCAGGGACCCTACTTTAAGAACTACGGATCCTCAAGGAACCTTCACAGTAAGTATCTGTAATAAATCCAAGCAATGAAAACTTCAGTGAATTAGACTTCTTCAGAATTGCTTTGACTTTGTTTTGATAAAGTCTATAGACATTCTTGTTTAATGCTGAATACATATGCATGATCTTCACCTAGGCATCAGATAAATGTTCTTTGGGGTACTGATCTAATGAGGATACTGGTGGATATAAATGCTCTTCCATTTGCATTTTAATTATTTGAAAACTAACGTTCACACTCCCCAGTGCTCTAATCATTTCCTCTATTATTCAATGATTATCAAAGCATGTCATTAATCAAATAGACCAACATGAAATGTTTTATGATGTGAAGAAAGTAGAGTCTCAAAGAACGTATCTCACAACCTTGGAGAAAATAAATAGAATAGAAACCTAGAACTGCTTTACTGAACTATCAGTGATGATTTATTGAACGCCTCAAGAGGAAGTAAAAAGCTATATTTGCATCATTTCTGTATTTGGTCAGCCATTGCTTACCTGACTTGTTCTTAGGCTGCCTTAGATTCCGAACTGACTTCCCTTTAGGCTTTTTCATAAACAAATCACTGGAAATGTCTCTAAGGAGGGGAGAGGCCAGTTCCTCCTTGCAGCTGGTAGCGAGGCTGCTTTCACTCAGCCCAGAGGGCGCATTGTTACAGGTGTGGAACTTGTTGCTCCGAGCCCTCCCCTGGCATCTCACTCTGGTTCTGAGGCTCTGAGGATCGTCAGAACCCACCTGGGTGCCGTCGCCTTCAGGGACAGACCATCTCACAGGTATTAAAGGCAACATTCAGTGGCTTTGCAGGTTTCTCTCCTGCACTTTCCTTTTGTCCTATTGCTATCAGGTTCCCTTGTTTTGCTGGTCTCTTCAGGTCTCATTAGAATTAATGAATCATTAATCAACAATGGTTTAATTTCTAGTACAGTGAGATGGCTTCCGAGTGTTTGCTGGATTCTCTTGGAAGGTCAAAGGCCAGTGAGTTTTCTTTACGATGACCGTGTATTGATTTCCTCTTTTAAACATAAAGAGAAGGTCGATTGTGAACTTTGATTCTACCAGATCCACCGGGCGTAGTCATTTAGGGAGCGCCTCCCAGGAGCCTTGGCCATTATCTCATTTAATTTCTGCAACAAGCCTGTAAGGGAGGTTCTTTGATGCCCTCTTGGTAAATGCTGCACAGATGTTGGCAGAGGAGACGTGGCTTGTCCTAGGTCACACAGCCAGTTGGCAGTGAGTCTGGAGGAGAAACCAGATCCATTTACTCTGGTGCGTGAGCTCTTCCTGCCTCTCTGCAAACCACCTCCCAAAGCCCTGCTGTTTTTAAAGTTTCTCCATTTCTGCAGTGAGTCATGGCAGCAGTGACTATTGCCTTGGTTCCAATGTTCAACACAGTGGCTAATAAATAATACTTACCTATGTGAATCTTATTGGCCATACATAACTTCCTACCAGCAGCTACAACCCTGTGTCTGAAACAGGGACTAGAAAGGAAACCCAAAGCTGTAACCTAATCCCTCAAAAGAGGAGAGGAAAAGGCCGAAAGGACAGAGGGGAAACCCAGAGACTAAGAAATGTGATCCAACTGTTACGCAACTGCCTATGCAAATACACTGAATTCCTTTAACATTGTTGCACCTAGAATTTGGACAGTCTTCTAAAGGAGAAAAATAATGGAATGGCCCTGAGTGTATATATCCATGAAAGTCCCTATTGATTCAAAATTAGCTGGGTGTGGTGGTGAGCATTTATAGTCCCAGCTACTCAGGAGCGCTGCAGCAGGAGGATACTGTGAGGCTAGGAGTTTGAGGATACAGTGTGCTATGATCACGGCACTGCACTCCACCTGGGCAACAGAGCCAGACCCCATCTCAAAAATACAAAAGAAAAAAAAAAGAAAGTACCTATAGATTTCATGCTCAGCCCAGCATTTGTTTGTTGGGAGAATGAAGAACTGGCCTCTCCAGGAAGCAACAGTGTACCTTATTTTATCAATGGTCAGGAGGGACCATTTCATGCCTCTCCAGCAATGTTAGTATCAACCTTTACAGCAGCATCCAGGAATTACCAATCTAAAAGCAAAACTAGTACAATTTCACCTTACCTGAGTTTCCTAAACTGGCATTGCCTTCTTTCCTTCACTCTGCCAAAAAGGGTACCTCATGCATGTTAGTTCTACATGTGAAGTTCTGTGACAGTTGAGCCCTCAACTCAAAATAAAGCAAATCCAACATTAAGAATTTTACATTTCTCTTGTGAATAAGAGTTGAACTGACCTTAGTTTGCATCTGAGTAGTTCCTCAAACAACTCACCAGTCTGAAATCCAGTACCGGTTAGTTTCATTTGACCTTTAAAAAAAATTATAGAGATGGAGTCTCACTATGTTGCCCAGGCTGCTCTTGAACTCCTTGGCTCAAGTGATCCACTTTCGCCCCCAAAGTGCTCGTATTACATTCATGAGCCTCTGTGCCTGGCCTTATTTGACCTTAAATAATACAAGAGTCAGGGAGTAAAATAAGAGATCACAAAGTCCCCAAAGTCAATGTCACAACATTGTCATTACTGAGCTTCTCCTCTTTACTGAGAGGAATAGATCTAACAGCCTGTAATTCTCTATTCAGAAGGTTGTTGGACTTCTATGACTGACACAGATTAAAAGAAACAAAGAGGAGAGAGTGGTTGCCATAGACAAGTACACGAAGCATAGGGAGAAGTAAGGAATAAAAATTAGGGAGTACATCAGTGTGGGGCCATTTGGTGTGGGAGTGAATATTTAGATGCTATAAAAACCTGCCACAACTATTGTATTCTCCACAGAACTACAGAAAACGCAGTAACAATCACTATATTTTGGCAAAGTATTATGAATAATAGTCAACAGAATGAGGTCAGGTTATGAGGGAAAGATTTATTGGTTTTCAGCCTTCTCTATATCAAGTTGAAGATACAAGTAATATACTGTGGAAAAGTTCTACTAAAATGGTTCCTCAAACAACTCACGAGTATTGTCCATCCAATTAAAATTATAAGAAGTAAATTATTAGCCATTCTTAAATTTTGGCCATCCAAATGTGGCTAAAGGGTTTCAGATTGCTGAGTTCTGCTTTAGAATTATAAACTTACTAAAACTATTATCGATAATCTTAGAATATATGGTCAACTACTAATGTTCCATCCACAAATATCCACGCACAGTCTGAAGCCACCTTTCATGCCATCTGGGGCAAGGAAAGATGGATCTCTTGCCTGTCCCACAGTCCCACGCCTGGTATGTAAATCATCAAGCATCAACTCTCATGCAATATGTGATGTGTCCCGATTGATGTTTTCCCACACATACCTTCGGGAAGGTACAGAATAACAGAACTGCAATAAGTCACTCCCACGAATCACATTGTGAAATGGAAGAGTCGGCTTTTCTTGAGCTTGAGAAGAGATAATACTGCATTCATGAATCACAGAAAACGCCTCCATGAATAGTAGGTTGCCTGGTGACGTCTGGGTTTTTCTATTCAAACTTGCAAGTCATTTTTCCAAAATGTAAAGATCAATAGGATCTAAAATAAAGACATTGCCAGATACTTTACATTGGTTACCTTCAAAGCCGTCTCACTCTGTAATTTAAACCTTGAGAGAAGAAAGCCTTGTTTTCCTTGTTCTTGCATCCCTGGGATGCACCAAAGTACATCCTTACATACATAAATGTAGACGATCAGGAGGATTTAATGTATATTTGATTCTCTTAAAATGAAATAATCACAAGAGGAACTGTGTGGTTTCCAAGAAGTATCTTAAGTTACCAAAGTTGTTTTGTTTGTTTGTTTTGAAACGGAGTTTCTCTCTTGTTGCCCAGGCTGGAGTGCAATGGCACACCACCTCAGCTCACTGCAACCTCCGCCTCCCAGGTTCAAGCAATTCTCCTGCCTCAGCCTCCCAAGTAGCTGGGATTACACCAGCTGCCAAATTGCCCCGCTAATTTATTGCATTTTTAGTAGAGACAAGGTTTCACCATGTTTAAAGTCTTTTTTGTTTGAACCTGGAAGGAATATTAAGTAGACAGTAAACAGATTTCAATATGCTATTTAGATGAGAAGACTGGACTCACATATATTAATATCTTCTGAACATAAAGGATGCTGATGTGAACTGAGCTCTATCTCCTATGAAGAATAGAAGTTTTCCTTTGAAATTTTAGATATTTTTTGCTCACCACAGTCTCCCTCATTTGCTACAGATTCCGCAGTCTGCTCTTCCTCACTAAAGATGCAACAAACTGCTTGAAATTATCTGGAAAAGGACAAAGAACTGCTAGAGGAAGCGTGGTGCTTGGATGCAGAAATTGAGCAACCTCCATGTGATCCAGACAACAGCAACTCAGACGTCTTCTGGAACCTTCTACTAATGGGTCCTCTTAGATTTATGGAAAAAACAGAGTCACTCTGTCCAGAGGTGCCAGCCCGAGGCTGCAGAGCCTCTCCTGGGCACCCACTGAGGAGCCTGCCAAAGCAGCACTGTGAGAAGCTGGGGAGTCTCCTCCAGTTTGATCGGCAAGCCCCAGGCCGCATCTCTACCTCACCCACTTTGAGGAGATTAAGGAGCGGCGGCTGTGGGACTGGGTACTCACTGCCTCAGCAAGATGCCTTGCAGGTGCCCACCTGGGAAGGCTGGAGAGAGCCTGCGGGCTCCCCATGTTCCCTTTCCAAGAGCCTACCGGGAAGCCTAAAAGATCATTCGTACTTGCTATCACCCTTGGGACTCCGCTCAAGATTGACCCCTGAACCTGAAACGGCCCTGAACACAGCTGACTCACTGGAGCCCCAGACCTGGCCCACTGACAAGGATGTCCCTCTTGAGCTTCAGCCTGTCAATGAAGAGTCCCTTCACCAGGCCTCTCTTCTGCAGCAAGAAGGCTACATTTTGCCCAACCCCACCCCACGATGCCCTAGTCCTCAGGTAACACAGCTCTAAACTTCCTACCTCTCAGTTGGCGAACCACAAAGCAAAATAGGTCTCAGAGCTGCTTCATTCCCCCAGGGGACAGGAGATCCTAAGAAAGGAGACAGCACAGGAAATCACACTGAGGGGACACATTCTCTTTAGGAAGCATTGGCTCTGAAGCGAAAGGAGGGCAGCAATTTGGGGAAGAAAGAAAATAATCTCACTCACTTTCTTCTGTCCTTGGACGCACTTTAAGAAAGGACTCACCTGCCGGGCACGGTGGCACACATCTGTAATCCCAGCACTTTGGGAGGTCGAGGCAGGCGGATCACCTGAGGTTGGGAGTTCAAGACCAGCCTGACCAACATGGAGAAACCCCGTCTGTACTAAAAATACAAAATTAGCCAGGGTTGGTGGCAGGTGCCTGTAATCCCAGCTACTCGGGAGGTTCAGGCAGGAGAATCACTTGAACCCAGGAGGCGGAGGTTATGGTGAGCTGAGATAGCACCATTGCACTCCAGCCTGGGCAACGAGAGTGAAACTTCCTCTCAAAAAAAGGAATAAAGGAAGGAAAGAAGGGAGGGAGGGAAGGAGGATCAAGGCCAGGCCACCGATGGTCTGTCAGGCAGCAGATAGCAATGGGGACCCTCTTGCAAATGCACACTATTTAAAGACAACGTGGTGTCACTGATTTAAAAGGAGAGAAAGAGCCAGTTATTTAAATTTCCAGTCCCACCAAAATATAAAACATTTTTTAACTAAGAGGGTTCATTGTTTCTCCTTTCAACATGTTTGCTTTGCAGTTTGGGATGGGTTTGAGCAAGACTAAAACATATATTCTTAAAATTTATTTCAGGGAGAAGAATTGCACCCATCCAGGTGTGTATGCATTTATGTTCTCTGGTCCTATGACATCTGTTGACTATTTACTATTACATCTTTATTTCTGTCCTGACATAACAAAGCTGATGGTGTGTAGTGCACTTTGTTTTACAGCACTCAAGTCACTCTTCACATTTATAGGTGAAAGAGTTTTGATTTCAAGAATCTCCCTTTAAAAGCAGAGCACGTGGGGGCAGGATATGACATCCACATGCGGTTGTGGTTTTCATTTTGAATTGTCAATGTCTTGGCCCTGTGGCTTAATTAACGTGCACTTAGTAATAGGTTTTGTCTGGTAGAGAAAAATAGAAAGGCCAGAGATATTCAATAGCTTTTCAAAAAAAATTTAGAGGACAAAAAATTAAGGGAACACAATGTCCTGGTTAAATCTAGGGTGACCTTTAAAATACCCGTTATGATAGACTGTGCCCTTATCCAGAATGAAGTAGACTGTGTCATTTCTGAAACCAGCTCTGAACTTTCAACATGGCCCCTTGGTTGTAGCAATGGATCTGCCATCCTTGACAGGGATGAAGAGTTTCTGTGGCTGCAGGGAAAGATCCATACCCAATTGCATCGTCCTGCCTTGCGGGATTGGCAGGAAAGCCCTCATTTCATTTGAAAAGTCACAGAAGATTTTTTTTTTTTTTTTTTGGAGAAATAGCCACTGTTTTATTACTGAACCTCCATCCTCAAGCAATAGTTTGCTGTTCATAGCAATAAGGATACCGTCCAATGTACACATTTTTTGTTGATTTTAACCCTCAGTGGCCTAACTGTGTCAACAAAGGCAGAAGATACTTACCAAGCCATAGGAAAATGGGAATTGTTATGTTTGTGTATCAGTTAGCTATTGCTAGATAACAAACTACTTAAAGTAACAGACAGTTACTGTTTCTTATAAATCTATGTGTCCCCTAGGGGTGAGTTGCTCTAGGCTGGATTTAGCTGAGCAATTCCACTCCAGATGTCCCTTATCCTGCTCGTGGGATCTAAGAACTCCCATGGGTCCATGGGATCAATTGAGCAGATTCTTTACACAGTGAGAGGAGAGGATCAAGAGGACAAGTAGAAACATTCCAGGCCTCTTGGGGCCTGGGCTCTGAATCTGGTCTAATTTTATTGACCAAAGTAAGTCACTCAGTTGAACCCAGGGTCAGGGAATTACATGTTACCAATAGTGGAAGAGCACTGTAGTCTTACATGGCAAAGTGTATAGATGTAAGCACTGGGGAAGAGTGGGGCTCTTAGTGTAAATCTTCCACACATGTGAAACAGAATAAAGCTCTAAGATGAGATCTAGTTCAGTTGTGTCAAAGAGAAGTGAAAAAGAGTAGTCTTAGAAAAAAATGATATGTTTAGAGTTGGATTATTTTAATAGGATGTTGAGAAATCTTATTCCTTACCCTGAGAGCAGTGTGAAACCATTTAATGAATTGATGTGATCAGATGGATGTCAGATATACTTGGGATTTAGATGCAAGGAGACTTAAGTCAAATAGTTAGAATGGTCAGGTATGAGAAGCTTGTGAGATTATAATGAAGGGAGTGGAGTTAAAAAGTATCTCAGTGCAAGAGATATTTAGGAGATAAAATCCCCCAGACTTTGTAAGCGGTAGCCTCTTAGGGGTGAGGGAAAGGAATCTTCAAGAATGACCTCTAAGCTTCTGGCTTGTACAGCTGGGTAACCAAGGTTTCCATTCACTGACCTAGATAAACTTGGGTGAAGAAATGAAATATGGTGGTTAGGGTATAGATCTTGAGTTCACATTTGTACATGTTGAGTTTGAGGACCTATGAAATATCTGAGTGGAGATTTTGAGTAAATAATTAGTTAGAGAAGGCATCAGGGATGGATATACTATATGCATATTTGCGAGTCTTAAATCAAGGAATGTTTCCTAGAACAGGTAAAGTCTGGGTCCAGCTCTGATTATTGGATGGAGCAAGCAGACATAAAGGCAAATCAATGGGATGCATCAAGCCATTTACAAAAAAATGACATGAAGGTAATTTCCATTGCTATATGGAATCTTTGTGAGGAAATAACAAAAATAGTCTTGGTAAATTTTAAAAGAACAGCTAGGTCAGGCCAGGCATGGTGGCTCATGCCTATAATCCCAGCACTTTGGGAGGCCCAGGCAGGCAGATCACTTGAGGTCAGGAGTTCGGGACCAGGCTGGGCAACATGGTGAAACCTTCTGTCTACTAAAAATACATTTAAAAAAAAAAATTAGCTGGACATTGTGTCAGGAACCTGTAACTCCCTTCTTAGCCTGTTGTCTTAAAGGTAGGAGGAGCCCAAAGCGTCCAGGTGGCTATCTTAGCTTCCAGTTTAATGGAATTGTTGTATTTCCTGATGGTAGCGTTCCTCCCTCTGGAACCTCTAGGCCAGCAGAACGTAATGTTGCAAGAACAGGAAGCAAAAATTTGGCTAGTGGGTCACTAAAAGTGATGGTGAGTGATGCCACTTCCACTTCTATCCCTTGATTCCTGAACCTGCGAATCCTGGCTATGAGAGAAACAGTACCATATGTGGGACACTGATTCAGAGCATACATAGCCTTCAGGAGACGTTTGCCCCAGCCCTGCAAAGTATTGTCACCTAGTTGGCATTATAATGGTGACTTCGGAAGGCCATTCCACCATTCTATCAATCCAGCCGCTTCAGGATAATGGGGAACACAGTAAGACCGATGAATTCCAGGAGCACGAGTCCACTGCCACACTTGCTTTGGCCATACAGTGAGTGCTTTGGTCAGAGGCAGTGCTATGTGGAATGCCACACAAATGTCTCACCAATAAGTCTGGTGTGTTTGCTACTTCTTGCTCACTGGATCCAATCAGCATAATGTCGTCAGTGTAATGGACCAGTGTGATATCAAGCAGTTCTTCTCAAGTGTAGGACACCTTCTCGTGGGTCACACTCTCAAGCTCACCTCTAGGGGCCCACCGGGACTTTAGTCCAGTTACAGGTCTAGAAGCAAACAGGGGTGTTGGGGGTGGCTCCTGAGGAGAATCAACATTATCTTGCCTGCCGACAGGACTTATCTCCTCAGACAAAGGTGGAAAGGCTGCTGATGGCAGTGTGGGTCAGGGAGGGGATGTTGCTGCTTCTGGGGATGGGGAAGCTATTTCTTTTGGCAAAAATGGTTCATCAGAGTTTACAAACTGAGTGTCTCCAGCTTCATCAGGGTCCTTCTGCACATTCCCATTCCAAGTTGCAGGATCCCATTCTTTTCCAATAATGCCTTCACTTTAACAGTAGGCACCTGGTGAGGCTATGCGTGTACTTTTCACTGCAGGTCAGCCACTCATATAAGAACTTGTGTCTGTTTTTCCACAACTTCAGCTCTTTGTTTATAGGAGATAAGACTCGCTGAGGGTAATCTTAGCAGATTTGAGGCTCAGTATCTGCTTCTGAAGCTGGGAATTAGAATCCCTGAGTTTCTTATTTACTCTCAACACTTTGTCCACTGAACTTAGGAGCAACCAACCAGCTTCATCATGTTCCTTTGTTCTCCACATATGGTCAAAGGTATTATGTATAGAGTCACTAAACTCCTTGCCTCTCACGGACGGTGAATCAGGAGTGTCAAATGCATTTATTTTGCATAACTCTCTAAACAGTTCACACCAAGGACTATTAGTGTTCTCTATACTATTAGAAGTAGAGTCCTTAGCATTCTGGGGTCTAATCATATGAAGCAGCCAACTCCAGAAACCCCAAAACCAATGAAAGAACTCCGTCCTTAATATTCTGTTCCTCTAGAACCACTCCTGGTACCAAAATCTGTATTAGTCAGGGTTCCTTAGAGGGACAGAACTAATGGCAAAAATATATATATATATATATATATATAAAGAGGAGTTTATATATATATATATGTATATATAAAGGGGAGTTTATTAAGTATTAACTCACATG
>CAUYLG010076867.1:0-10489 GCA_963573385.1 Cacajao melanocephalus
GTGCTACCAGCAGGACCTGGGAATGCAGGTGCTGTGGAGCACCCAGAGCCCCCATTATCTGTAAGTTGTGTGCCTTTCATGACAGCTTTACCCCTTGCACCTGGCACTGTTTTATTTCTCATGTACTAGTTTCTCTTTTAAGTTTTTGCTTACTCTGCTTTTGTGAAAAATTTGCTTCAGCTAAGTTCCCCCTCCCTTTTAAAACTAGGGTATAAAAGACCACCTAACTTTTTCTTAGGGGCCCAGAGAATTTGGGGCGTTAGCCACCTTACTCGCCGGCATAATAAAGGACTCATAGTTCAATCTCGGAGTGTGGCGCATTCCTTGACTCGCTCGAGTACAACAAACTGACTTTAAAAAGCTTATTTTTTTTAGGATACATGAGTAATATCTCAAAAATGTCATTATTTTAAGAACAGTATATTTAAAAAGGGTTCAAAATAATAAAGGCTCTAGGCCATGGTTCAGTTATGCCTTTACTTAAACCTTATTTTCCCCCCAGGGTACCATAATTCCGAATTATCAAATTAGACAGTGAGAAGGCTCCTTATGGAATCCTATTAAGATATTGCCTCGCTGAACCAACTTAACAAAATTTCATCTCATTTTCCCCATAGCTTTAACCAAAGTTACCATAGTAAATAGCCATGTGGAACTTACTTCTGCATTTTTTTTTTTTTTTTTTGAGACGGAGTTTCGCTCTTGTTACCCAGGCTGGAGTACAATAGGGTGATCTCGGCTCCCCGCAACCTCAGCCTCCCGAGTAGATGGGACTACAAGTGTGCGCCACCATGCCCAGCTAATTTTTGTAAGTTTAGTAGAGACAGGGTTTCACCATGTTGACCAGGATAGTCTCAATCTCTTGACCTCGTGATCCACCTGCCTCATCCTTCCAAAGTGCTGGGATTATAGGCGTGAGCCACCACGCCTGGCCACTTCTGCATTTTTGCACAAATATTGAAAACATTGTCCCTCCCATCAACATATCTTCAACAATGAGTTCCCCATATTTCATAATATTTATTATTTACATATTTTACAAATAATATTTACATATTATTTCATAGTATCCCCATATTTCATAACTCATTGTTCCCCATATTATGAAAAATCTTTATGGAAATTTTGCTACAATTTATTTTAGAAAAAGAAATTCTCCTTAGGAACTATCTTTTCTGATAATCAAAACTACAATTGATTATGATTTCCTTTTAGCCTTAGAGGAAACTATTTGAACCACAGCAATGATGTTGACTGAAATTATTAACATATTTATTTATTTATTTATTTATTTTTCTTTCTCTTTTTCTACTTCAATTCCTAATTTGCAATTTTTTTTTGAGCAGGGTCTCACTCTGTTGCCCAGGCTGGAGCGCAGTGGCCTCGACCTCCTGGGCTTAAGCCATCCTCACACGTCAGCCTCTCAAGTAGCTGGGACTACAGTCACACACCACCATGCCTGGCTGGTTTTTTGATGTTTTGTTGAGACAGGGTCTCACTATGTGACCCAGGATGGATATAATTTGCAATTTTATTGCATGGAATTTTGGTGTAAGTCATCTCAAACCCTGATATTCGAAGGATTTGTCTAAGGTTCAGTATTTAATTGAGCCTCACATTAAATCAAGATTTCTCTAACTAGGCACCACTGGCGTTTTGAGCTAGACGATTCTTTGTTGTGGGGGCGAGGGCTCTCCTGTGCACTGTAGGGTGGTTAGCAGCATCCTTGGCTTCTACCCACTACGTGCCACTAGCAGCTCCTTAGTTAAAACAACCAAAAATGTAATCAGACATTGCCGATGTCCCTGGAGGGCAAAATTACTCCCAGCTAAGAACTGCTGCATTAAATCATCACTGAAAAACTGACCCCCACCACTATTTCAGTAACTCTTGGGAAGTATCAGAAGTTCATCATGAGGCCGGGCTCGATGGCTCACCCCTATAATCCCAGCACTTTGGGAGGCCAAGGCAGGTGTATCACCTGAGGTCAGGAGTTCGAGACCAACCTGGACTACATGGCGAAACCTGTATTAAAAATGCAAAAATTAGCCAGGCGTGGTGGTGGGCACCTGTAATCTCAGCTACTCTGGAGGCTAAGGCAAGAGAATTGCTTGAATCCAGAAGGCAGAGGTTGCAGTGAGCCGAGATCGTGCCACTGCACTCCAGCCTGGGTGACAGAGCAAAATTCCGTCTCAAAAGAAATTCATCATGATGGATAATAGATAGGTAACTAGGTAGATAGATACATAGATAGATATTCACACTTTGTTCACTTAAATGAGATGAACTGAAGATATGTCTGCACTTGGTATCAATTCCTAAAGCAGACCCACTTCTAGCTTAGTTTACATAAAAAGAATTTTCTAGGGCCAGGCATGGTGGCCCATACTTGTAATGCTAGCACTTTGGGACGCCGAGGCGGGCAGATTGCTTGAGCTCAGGAGTTCAAGACCAGCCTGGGCAACATGGTAAAACCCTGCCTCTACAAAAAAAAAAAAAAAAAAACGGAAAAATTAGCCAGATATGGTGGTGCACACCTGTAGTCCTAGCTACTCGGGGAGCCAAGGCAAGAGGATCACCTGATCCCAGGAGGTTGAGACTGCAGTGAGATGTGATTATGATGCTGTATTCCAGCCTGCGTAACATAATAATAGACTCTGTCTAAAAAAAAAAAAAAAAAAAAAAAAAAAACTAATCTATTACCTTATTTGAGCCCAATAATCCATCAAAAATGAAATTATTATTATTTCATTTTTTAGATGAGGAAACTGAAGTCCAGAAAATAAAAATGGTCAACTTCCAGACTAAATTCCAAATTTAGTGTTGTTCCTTTCACAGCTAGGGAAAACATGTCTCTATCTCTCCCTGTCCCTCTCTGTCTCTATATAACAAATGCCTCCCTAGGGGATCCTCGCTGGGGATGGAGTCCTAGAAAGCTAAAGATCATCTTCTAAAGAGCCAACTGCCTAAATTGGCATTTAATCCAGTCAACATCTAGAAAATGGATTACTACTTCCCAGATTACATTGTACTTTAATTAAAACTCACAAATTACTTTTAGATCTAGTTTCTCCTTTGCAAGGAATGTGGGGGATAGAGGAACGAGTTAGAGGACACTAGCAGGGGAAAATCAGTAAAATCCAGAAGCAGGGACGTTCTATAAGACAAATAGTCTTTACAGAAGGAGCAGAATTGGAAAAAAAAAAAAGACAAATGATCTGAATTCTTCTGAAGAGTCATTATCATGAAAATAAACAATCAAGCTGGGTATGGTGGCTCATGCCTGTAATCTCAGCACTTTGGGAGGCTGAGGCAGGTGGATCACCTGAGGTTGGGAGTTTGAGACCAGCCTGACCAACATAGAGAAACCCCGTCTCTACTAAAAATACAAAATTGGCGGGGTATGGTGTCACATGCCTGTAATCCCAGCTACTCTGAAGGCTGAAGCAGGAGATTTACTTGAACCCGGGAGGCAGAGGTTGCCATGAGCCAAGATCATGCCATTGCACTCAAGCCTGGACAACAAGAGCGAAACTCTGTCTCAAAAAAAAGAAAAGAAAAAAGGTCGGGCGTGGTGGCTCACACCTGTAATCTCAGCACTTTGGGAGGCCGAGACGGGCAGATCATGAGGTCAGGAGTTCAAAACCAGCCTGGCCAATATGGTCAAACCTCATCTTTACTAAAACAAAAATACAAATTAGCTGGGTGAGGTGGCGTGTGCCTGTAGTTCCAGCTACTCGGGAGGCTGAGGCAGGAGAATCACTTGAACCCAGGAGGTGAAGGTTGCAGTGAGCCAAGATCATACTACTGCACTCCAGCAGAGGACAAAGCGAGACTCTGTCACAAAAAAAAGAAAAAAAAAGAAAAGAAAATAAACAATCAAAAACAAAACCATGTTCCAATGAAGACACCTGAAAAAAAAAAAACCCATGGAGAGATAGTTTCAGAAAAAAATAGACTAGCAAAACCTAAGAATCAAATGTAATATGTGAATCTTGATTGGATCCTGATGATGTGTAAAAGGAATTATATTGAAGGAATTCTTAGAATGAAGAAAATTTGAATGTGGTTGGATATGAATGTGGAATCAGTTTTTTAAAGTTGTAAGAATCAGAATGGAATCACTTGTGTTAAGAAAAAAAAAAAAACTGACAAATAGAGCCAGAGAAGGTATGAAGAGAGAGTTCTTACACAAAGAAAACTTCTGCAAGGACATCTGCTCAAACAACTGCCTGTTCATCCTCAGTCTGGCGTCACCCTTGTTGTTGATCTTTGTTGCCAAGTATAATTATCTCAAAACAATGATATAATCAATGCCTCTCTCTATTTGATATTTAGGTCAACAAGTGTTAGTTTTCTTAGATATGATAAAGGTGCTGTGGTTTTTTTTTTTTAAATTCTCTCTGCTGCCCAGGTTGGAGTGCAGTGGCTTGATCTTGGCTCACTGCAACCTCCATCTCCTAGGTTCAAGCAATTCTCCTACTTCCGCCTTCCAAGTAGTTGGGATTACAGGTGTGCCCCCGCCCAGCACCGCGCCCAGCCAATTTTTGCATTTTTAATTTTATTTATTTATTTATTTATTTTAGAGATGGGGTCTCACTATGTTGCCCAGGCTGGAGTGCAGTGGCTATTCATAGGCACGATCCCACTACTGATTAGCAAGGGAGTTTTGACCTGCTCCGTTTCCAACTTGCGCTGGTTCACCCCTCCTTAGTCAACCTGGTGGTCCCCCACTCCCAGGAGATCACCATATTGATGCCGAACTTAGTGCGAATACCCGATCGGCATAGTGCACTACAGCCCAGAACTCCTGGGCTCAAGAGATCCTCCACCTCAGTCTCCCAAGTAGCTGGGACTACAGGCATGCGCCACCACACCCGGCAGTAAATTAATTTTTGCATTTTTAATAGAGATGGGGGTTTCATCACATTGTCCAGGCTGGTCTCAAACTCCTGACCTCAGGTGATTCACCCGTCTCGGCCTCCCAAAGTGCTGGGATTACAGGCGTGAGCCACTGCGCCCAGCTGATTGTTCTTATTCTTTTTCTTTCTTTTTTTTTTTTTCCAAAGACAGGGTTTCACCAGGTTGGTCAGGCTGGTCTTAAACTCCTGACCTCAGGTGATCCACCCGCCTTGGCCTCCAAAATGCTTGGATAACAGGCGTGAGCCACCGCACCCAGCTTGTTCTTATTCTTAAAAGATACATGCTGAGGCTGGGCGCAGTGGCTCACGCCTGTAATCCTAGCACTTTGGGAGGCGGAGATGGGTGGATCACCTGAGGTCAGGAGTTCAAGACCAGCCTGGCCATCGTGGTGAAACCCCATCTTTTTTTTTTTTTTTTTTTTAAAAAGATACATGCTGAAAGTATTTTGGGATAAAGTGTCATGATAGCTACAACTTTCAAATGGGTCAACAAATAGGTAAAGTACTATAAGTATAGTAACATATTAACATTTTTAAAAATTTAAATGAAAGATGTGTAGGAGTGTGCTGTACTGGTCTTCAGTTACTCTGAATCTAAGAAACATTTCCATAATAGAAAGTTGGGGGCAGCCAGGCATGCTGGCTCACACCTGTAATCCCAGCACCTTGGGAGGCCAAGGCAGGCAGATCACCTGAAGTCAGGAGTTTGAGACCCACCTGGCCAACATGGTGAAACTCGGTCTCTAGTAAAAATACAAAAAGTAGTCGGGTGTGGTGGCAGGCACCTGTAATCCCAGCTCTTTGGGGAGACTCAGGCAGGAGAATCGCTTGAATCTGGGAGATGGAGGTTGCAGTGAGCCAACATCGCGCCATTACACTCCAGCCTGGGTGAGAGAGCAAGATTCTGTCTCAAAAAAAAACAGAAAGTTGGGGGGAAATGACCAAGCCTTCTTAATGCAGAGATTCTGAATGAGTAGCTCATGGCTTACCTTTCGGGGAGGTGGGGCTTCATGGTTGTGCTCCGAGGATACCATGGACTCCCTACGATGTCAGCTACTGTTGTGTGCACCCGTAGCTCTACATTTCTCTCGAGAGAAGTTCTGTAGTTCCCGGCAAATGTTTTTCAAATGGGTCCCACGACTCCAGAAACACTGAAGCCTTGCTGCTTGTCTGAGGATTTGGGGTCTGGTGGCTGCAGATGCGTGAGCTTTTTGGACTGCAAGACATCTCGTGCTCGCTTCGGCAGCACATATACTAAAATTGGAACGATACAGAGAAGATTAGCATGGCCCCTGCGCAAGGATGACACGCAAATTCGTGAAGCGTTCCATAAAAAAAAAAAAAAAAAGACATCTCTCTACTGTCCAAATCACGTGTTGGAGATAACTCCCTAAAGTCATAGGATCTTAAAATTGAAAGGAGCCTTAGGGATAACCTAGTTTTCAACACGGAAGAGAAGTGCTCAAAAAGGCTTTGTCAAAGGTCAGGCAATTAATGGCCGAAGGAAAAGTAAAGTCCGGGTCTCTCGATTTCCAGATCTCCCCTCTGCCTCTTCAAAGAATCAGTTCGGTTGATCCAATCGCTTGAGTTCCTACATAAACCCCAAAAAACAGCGAACATCCTTCTGCAGGCTACAAAGCACTGCGATCTGCTTCCTCCCCTACCTCCTTCTCCTGACTTCCCTTCCTCCTGTCCTGCTGGAGTCCACTCCTCACACACCACACGGTCTGCTTAGGGATCCAACACAGCAAGCATGTGCCACCTTGGGTCTGCGCCCTGGCTGGTCCCTCTCCTTGATGCTCTTCCTCCCAGTATTTGTTTAATTAACTGCCCCATCTTCATCAGGTCGCTCAGGTCTCACCTTCTCCATGTGATTTGCCCTTACCACCCTGTTTAACAGTGTAACACCCTCCGCCCCGGCCCCCAGCCCCACCAACAATACTCAGTTCTACTGCTTATTTTTCCCATATCACGTATCACCTTCTCTTTTATTTATTTATTTTTATTTATTTTTTTTTGAGACTGGGTTTCACTCTTGTTTTGTTGCCCAGGCTGGAGGGCAGTAGCATGATCTCAGCTCACTGCAAACTCTGCCTTCCAGTTTCAAGTTATTTTCCTGCCTCAGCCTCCGAGTAGCTGGGATTACAGTTGCCTGCCACCATGCCCGGCTAATTTTTGTATTTTTAGTAGAGATGGGGTTTCACCAAGTTGGCCAGGCTGGTCTTGAACTCCTGACCTCATGATCCGTCCGCCTCAGCCTCCCAAAATGCTGGGATTACAGGCGTGAGCCACTGAGCCTGGCCACGTCACCTTCTAATACCCTATGCAATTTGTCAGTTTTTTCCATTTGAATATAAGCTCCACTAGGGCAGAGATCTTTGTTTTATTTGCCAATATATCCCAAGATCCTAGAGCAGTGCCTGGCACAGAGAAGGCACTCAATATTGAAAACTTTCTTTCTTTCTTTTTTTTTTTTTTTTTTGAGGCAGAGTCTCACTCTGTCACTCAGGCCGGAGTACAGTGGCATGATCTCGGCTCAGCGCAACCTCTAGCTCCAGAGTTCAAGCTATTCTCCTACCTCAGCTTCCAGAGTAGCTGGGACCACAGGTGTGCGCCACCACACCCAGCTAATTATTTGTATTTTTACTAGAGATTGGGGGATTTCACCATGTTGGCCAGGCTGGTCTTGAACTACTGGCCTTAAGTGATCCGCCCACCTCGGCCTCCCAAAGTGCTGGGATTACAGGCATGAGCCACCACGCCCAGCCACAATGCTAAAAATTTGCTGAATAAATGAATGCTCTCTCTCTGAAAAGCAGGACATAATTCCAATTTAAGTCTTGATAAAAGGAAACACAAAAAGGCAAAAGAATTAGGCAGGAAAGGTTGGGGTAGTGGTTAAGACAGATGCTTTCCAGTTATAATTATAAGGCAGGATTTAAACTCTTGGTTTGACAAAACATATGAAGGAGCATATGACCAGTAGCTCAGCTCTGTTTTGCAAAAGTGTCAGCTAGTGCTTCTCTGTACACAAAACATTAGCAGTATCTCTTCCTGCCAGAGGACTTACATGTTGCAATTCTCTTGTAAAAAGTTCCTAAATGTTTAATAGTTGAAGTTGAATGACTTCCTAATAGGGTGTTGATTTACCACATCACAGACATAATTAAGAGGCTCAATTCAGGTCTCTCAGGATCAAGTTTAAAGCCCCAAAGCTAAGCTTTCCAAGCCAAGCAAATCAGAAAACAACAAGCACTTGTTGCTGAGGAACAGCCACACCCCAGAGAAAGCCTGCAGCTGTGTTTTCCTAAGATTCCCACCTTCGCTTCAGGCCCAGTGGGTGTCTCCTTGTTCTGGGTGTGGGAGTGAAGCTAAGGTGAACCCACAGCATTAAGCCCACAGTGGGGGTCATGTGACGGGGGGGGGTCCCACAAACCGTCACCCTGAAGCTTTTAAGATTGGGAAGGGGACCCTGACCTAGTATTTATGGCAATGGTCTATTGTGATCTACAAGTATGGGTGTGGTAATCATTGCTAAATTTCACCATAAATAGCCTGGAAGAAAATATCAGCCTGTAGCAACTAAACACTCCAAGTGTTTCACTAGTAATGACTTTCTCACTTCTTTTTTTTTTTTTTCTGAGACAAAGTCTGGTTCTGTCACCCAGGCTGGAGTACAGTGGCATGATCTCGGCTCACTGCAGCCTCCACTTCCTGGGCTCAAGCAATCCTCCCACCTCAGCCTCTTGAGTAGCTGGGCCTACAGATGCATGCCACCCCACCCAGCTAATTTTTATATTTTTTTGTAGAGATAAGGTTTTGCCATGTTGCCCAGGCTGGTCTTGATCTCCTGGACTCAAAGATCTGCCCACCTCGGCCACCCAAAGTGCTAGGATTACAGGCATGAGTCACCACCTCACGCGACCTTTTTTTTTTTTTTTCCTTGAGACAGAGACTTGCTCTGTTGTCCAGGCTGGAGTGCAATGGTGCGATCATGGCTCACTGCAGCCTTGACCTCCTGGGCTCAAGTGATCTTTCCACCTGAGCCTCTGAGTAGTGGGACTACATGTGCACACCACCACATTGGCTAATTTTTTTTTTAAAGAAGGGGTTTTGCCATGTTGCCCAGGCTGGTCTCAAACTCTCGGGCTCAAGCAATCTGTCCACCTCGGCCTTCCAAAGTGCTGGGATCACTGGTGACTTTTCTTTTTTTTTTTTTTGAGACAGGGTCTCTGTCACCCATACTGGAATGCAGTGTCGCGATCTTGGCTCACTGCAACCTCCGCCTCACAGGTTCAAGTGATTCTCCTGCCTCAGCCTCCCTAGTAGCTGGGATTACAGGCACGTGCCATCATGGCTGGCTAATTTTTGTATTTTTAGTAGAGACGGGGTTTCACCATGTTGGCCAGGCTGGTCTCGAACTCCTGATCTCAGGCGATCCATCCGCCTCAGCCTCCCAAAGTGCTGGGATTACAGATGTGAGCTGTCGTGCCTGGCCTCAGTGACTCTTCATTGCCAGTGTGCGTGCACCAGCCACACTCCCACCTCAGGGCCTTTGCACTTGCTGTGCCCTCTGCCTCCACCAGATAGCCCCACGGCTCGCTTCCTTAGCCTTTTCAGGTCTTTGTTTAAGCATCACCTCCTCACTGAGGCCTTGCTAACCATCCTGCAGTTGCAATCCCTTCCCCTCCAGCACCCTGCTGCTTAGGTTTCCTGTCCTGATCTGTTTTGTTGTTTTTTTCCCATAGCATTAATATCCATCTGCCATCTTATAGCTAGTAGTTTATTTATTGTCTATCTCCCCCTCCCCATTAGAATGTAATGTCTACAAGGGCATTTTGTCTACTGTTGTTCCTTTTTTTTTTTTTAATTTTTTTTTTTAAAAGAGACAGGGTTTCACCGTGTTGGTCAGGCTGCTCTCAAACTCCTTGACCTCAGGTGATCCGCCTGCCTCAGCCTCCCAAAGTGCTGGGATTACAGGCGTGAGCCACCGTGCCCGGCCTACTGTTGTTTTTTACTGGCATATAGAATATACTTGAAAGGGCCGGGCACAGTGGCTCACGCCTGTAATCCCAGCACTTTGGGAGGTCAAGGCAGACAGATCACAAGGTCACGAGTTCGAGACCAGCCTGGCCATCATAGTGAAACCCATCTCTACTAAAAATACAAAAAAAAATAAAATTTTAGCCGGGCGTGGTGGCGGGTACCTGTAGTCCCAGCTACTTGGGAGGCTGAGGCAGGAGAATCACTTGAACCCGGGAGGTGGAAGTTGCAAGGAGCCGAGATCTCGCCACTGCATTCCAGCCTGGATGACAGAGTAAGACTCCGTCTCAAAAAAAAAAAAATATATATATATATATATATATGTATATATATATATACTTGAAAGATGTTTATTGTTGAATGAATGACTCATGCTCCACTCACAAAGTGTAAATGTGTCTCCCAAGCCTATCCTTACCCTGCTTAACACCAGCTGTGATTATCCCCCATTCCGACAGCTTGCCTGTGTAGACTTCTGCCTGCTGTCTGTGCTAACATCCTGTGCCATGAAATAGAATAGGTGC